>JAGDQP010009270.1:0-26145 GCA_022664845.1 Lepisma saccharinum
AATAATAATAATAATAATAATAATAATAATAATAATAATAATAATAAGCTTTTTATTTGAAATTAAAAAAATGATTAACAAACAACAACCTTTTCTCAGTTTATAAATTATAGTTAACATGTTCTCCCTTTTATTAATCATTGTATTTCTTCAAGCAGAATAATGCTGTTACATTTAGATATTTAAGAGATCTCCGTACCTACGGTGTGTGTGTGTGTGTGTGTGTGAAAGAGAGAGAGAGAGAGAGAGAGAGAGCGCTTTCATATTTTTAAAGATCCTGGACAAATGACAAGCAATAATAGAATATCCGTAATTGATGACGTCATACGCCTACGTCATTACGGATATTTTAATTTCTCAGCTAAGAGAAACAATGTAATAATGTCAGGTAGTTAATTGATATACATTCACGAATATTAATGAGTCCGCTTTCCAAAATATTATTACGTCATTTGTCCAGAATCTTTAAAAATATATAATCTCTCTCTCTCTCAGACGCACATACGGACGCACGGTAGGTTCTGAAATCTTAAAAGAAAAAGTTGTTTCTTTATGTTCATTGCATGAAAACAAACGAGTAACATATGTTAGAAAACATCAAAGTCACCTACCGTTAGTTTTGTGAACTTACTAAGCAAAACAAATTCAAAAAGAAAATTGTAGGCAAACAGATGATAAATTAATAATCTTATACACGTATAAATTGGCTCAGAAATATAGGTTTATTTATAATTTGTGTGTTGACATCCTGTCACAAGCACAGGTTGTTTTCTTACAAATATTTTTAATACTTACTTCTGAGGAGGTTTGGTTTCAGAAATCAACTAGGCGCTATCCTCTTTCCTTTCCTTTGCCTTTTCATTGTTTCTCTTTCACCTACTACAATGCAGTCACCCGTCACTAAGGTATCTGCGATCTTTCCTCGCTGAGTCAGCTCCTTCAAATACTAGTTTAACGCGACTCTTTACCCCGTATGTTTACGTGAGGACATGCATATCAATATCACAATCAGGTTCTTTCTTTAAATATCACCTTCATTATTCTCTCGTAGGTGTAATGCTCTGTTTGTTCTTGGTGATCAATTTATTTTATTTTAATTTATTAAATCTGTCCATTGAAAATCTACAGGGTGGCCAAGTATTATAGTCATTCAGAATTGCACGTGCAACACATGGATTCTTAGCTTATCATGCCCTACAGAAACAAATGGTATCTTAACGTAACTAATAACAAGTAACTGTTTCATTTTTGCCAATTTTCTTTATTAAATTTCGCTGAACATTACCCTTTACTTTTACCATTATGCAAACTACTTCCTGGTATCATAACAGTTCGCATATACTTACGCTATAGACTCACCATATGTTTATTCAAATTAGTTCACATGTAATTCTCACACATCATTCCATATTTACAACAATTTGCATTAGTACATTCATATTCCTAAGCTCACTTACACTTCCGATCTAATCTCAATCACAAATCCTCATAACTTTTACGAAACATTAACACTCGTGTTAGACCATTTTAGCAAGAATGAGAACAAACATTCAATAGAAAATGTTGACTAAAATATGGCTGACGTTCCTTCTAGAAAGATAAACAATTGCTGTCCAAGGCTGACTTATTGACTACTCGAGCTTTAGACATCAGCCTACAGTTTTGAAGAGTAGAAGCAAAGAAATATACTGAAGAATGTACTGATAAAAGGTGATTATCTTAAATTTCTAAAGGAAGTCTTATAGTCCTGATATTTCTAAAAGTTTCCGACCACCCTCCAACTTTTGCCATTCTACGTTTTCTCCAGTGTTCTTCCCATTTAGAATGGCCATCTAGTAAAGTCTTCCACCATTATATGATACGTTTCTTACTGGGTGACGGCTATGGGATCCAGCAAGATGAAGTGTTGCTTTGTGATCCATGGCTCAATACTGATATGATTTTGAATGTCCATTTGCTCGTCTATCTGATCAGAAACGTTTTAACCATGCAGTCATCATTTTCCCATTTATTGAGGAATGGTTCAGTAGTCCAAGATGAGAGATTCATCTGCTTTTAAACCATGAATCTGTCTCTCAGGTCATCATACAAGTTGAAGAGATGTTCTGAATTTATTTATTAAGATATTGTGTGATTGAACACGTTTGTTGAGACGTGAGAGAAGTTTCCGTCTCAAGATCTGGACCTTCAGAAAGTCCAGTTAGCTCTTCTTGCTGTTTCGTATTTAATGCATTTCATTTATTAAAAAAAGCCAAAGGATTCAAAACATTGCCGAATAAAAACTTTGATATAATCTTTTTTTATATACAGTATAACCCGAAAATATATGAGACACAAAATTATAATATTTAGTACATGGACACATTTATGTTCAAGGTTTATTTGTACAAAATATGTGACAGTTATGTGTCACATATATTTCGAGTTATATATAAAAGATTACCTCAAACTTTTTTTAATTCGGCAATGTCACTTGTATCCCTTGGTATCTGAACTCCTCATATAAAGGTCTTGGCTTCAATGAATTTTATGAACTGGAAATCCGAACAATCTTCTTACCAAAATCAAACGAAATGTTTTACACCGACAATAAACCTTTCTGGATTCGTGACTTTTGATAGCCATCTTACATAGCTGTCAAGTGACAGTCTCATATAGCCTTAATTTATGTCCTTGCAGAATTCTTTCAACAGTCTTTTATTCTTGGATGAGCTTTTATTAAATTTACTAATTTTATTACCTTCTTCATTAATTCAGCCACCGTACAAGTGATGCGCGGTCTTATTCGCAGCCTGCAAGTCACGTAGCCTTGAAAGCATATGACCTCGCTACTGCAAATTCAGCTGCTCACACAAGATCCCCTCAACCACAGTTATGAGTGACTTCTTCCTTTTTTTCCTTCTGTAGCCTACAACGATGCATGGTCTTAAAAACCATGTTGCTATAACCACAGGTCACGTGGCTCGTCAACCAGTAAGCAGACAGGAGGAAAGCGGCGGGAAGTATGATTCTCATCGCCAGATAGAGCAGAGGGAAACAATAGGAAAGAGACCTCCGCGCCATCTGGACGTGCGTGACTAAATTTCTTCAAAGACTGAAAATAAAGCTCAGGCATTTATATGCCCTGAGTGAAGATCTGGTCTTATCTGTGCTATAACCTACAATTAAATAGCTGGTAAGCTATTTCAGGTACAAAACTTTCTGGCAAGAACAGAGAGGTTTTCTATTTAATAACGTCACCAGCAGCCATTGACAAGGGAATTACCGTTGTCTTCTATTTGTATTGCTTCTCCAAGATTGGGGACGCTGTTATATCGCGGTGACCTTAAGCCTAGCAGCTGCCACGCTTTCTGTGTATGATAAACAAACACTCGTTACAACCGGATTTACATCTTTCAGAAGTTAACAATATTCTCTTATATTGTCCCGTTGATGCGGCATGTACTATAGTGGTGTATTATAGTTGTATACGATGATAAAGTAGGTATTTCCAAAGAATAGCAAAATAACTTCAATGAATTTTGAGTTGTCCTGGAAACTTGTATAGTCAAGAAGAGGTTATTTACTAGCCACGGACTGTTATTTTTATCGAGGATCAAAGAAAATCCATTTTTCTTGATAATCTCAGCGAATTGTGTCCTGGCGAATGTGTAAGTTCATTAATACGATCAATAACAGTGTCATTGCTGAGAGTTAAGGTACCCAGGTACTCTTTCAGCTCTTTTGTTAGTTGCATTGTACTGAGGAGATTTATCTCAATTGTTGCCTTCAGCAGTTCTTCACCAGTGTACCATTACAACGATCACATAGTAAGAAACCACCTTGAGTTAAGGTATTATTCACCGTCAATTTGCTCATTAATATTGATATCAGAAGATGAAAATAATAGTGACAACTGAGTAGAGTATTGGCCGATTACACAGCGGTATAAATAGTATAAAATTTCCGTGCAGGAAGATCTATTATTTAGACTGAAAACGACCTCATAAATCAAGGTCTCTGAACTCAAATCTGAAGTAAGTTTCTCAGTGCGTTACAAAACAAGAACAAACAATACATTTTTACACTATTCGATTACAGCGCCATTAACTCAAGAACTTGAGCTACTACGCAGATAGGCCAAGAGCTGCTAGAAAGAAACTTTACGATTCGATGCTTTTAGTTTCGTTAGAGCAAATCAAAATCTTATCTTCCATCGCCACCTTATCTTCAGTGCCAGTAGCGAAACTTGTATGAAAACTGACTGAGCCCGTTCGACCGCCATATATAAAGGCGAGACTTCTATGTTGATAGAGCAGAAAGTCCACAGAAAATCTCCAATATCTTTAGCATATTAATTACTTTTCGCGAGTTCTCAAAAGAACTTAGTGTAACGACTATAACTCATGACTTCATGAGACGGATTGATTTTTTTTTCAAAACTTTTTCAAGTTTTAAGAGTAACAGATCCGAAACTAAGAGTATAATGTCATGCCCGATAATGTGATGTGATGCAGTGCTTATTTAATTACCAAGGAGCAATAGAAAGTTGGCAGTATATATATCCTTTCTCTGTGATTCCTCTCTTGAGTGATAATCACCTTCCGTTTGAGAATCGCTGTATAAAATGACTAATTTATATGTGGTTGCAGTTTGCTTAGTAATCATACATATTTGCTTTGGTGTTTTAGTGAAGCACTGCCACTCATTCGTAGTTTATGTTATTTTTATTCAATTAGCTAAGACTGAAGGATACGTGTCCTGAAGGATAACATCCCTCGGCGATAACTCATTTGGAAAACAGAGACGAGATGTACCGTTCAGTTGAGATATTTTCTCGGTTTTCGCCTGGCGAAACAGGAAATCTCTGGAAAAACTTTATTCGCCAGGGCCGGCAATAGGGCTCGGACTAACGTGCTTGCCCAGTGCGACGTTAACAAAGACTACGGAGGCTAAGGTATAACCATTCTCTAGCGTCTGAAGATTTTGTTAATTAAGTAATCTTCCTTTACAATGGCGTATCAAAGGCTACTGGAACTCAGTCGCATAATTATCAGGTATAATAAGAAATTAACTCAAGTTCTCTCCATATAACACTGAAGTGCCAAAAGTCATGAGATACCTACCTAATAACATGTGGAATCTCCTCAAGCACGACGAAGTGCAGCAGCTACGCGACAAGTCGCTGATAGTCCGCTTGAGATACGTTCAGTCATGCAGTTTCGATTGCCATCCACAATTCAGTGGTTGTTGTAGGAGGAGGATCCTGGATACGAACAGCCCGTTCGATTATATCCTACATGTGCTCGATAGGGTTCATGTTCGGCAAGCTAGAGGGGCCATGTCATGCGTTGGAAATTGCCAGAATGTTTATCAAACCAGTGGCGCACCATTGCGTCCCGGTAACATGGTGCATTTTCATCCTGGAAAATCCCATTGTTGGCAGAGTACATGAAGTCCATAAAGGGCTACAGAGGGTCACCAAGCAGCTGAACATAGCGCTAACCGGTCAATTTCCTGTTCAAGTGGGCCAGAGGACCTAAACCATGACAGGTAAACACGCCCCACTCCATGACGGAGTAACCACCAGCTTAAACAGTCCTTTGTTGACAATTTGGGTCCATGGTCTCATGGGGTCTGCACCACACCTGTATCCTACCAGCCTAGCGTACTAACTATAAACGTGACTCTTCTGTCCACTCTACACGTTTCTAGTCCTCTAAAGCCCAATCCATGTGTTCCCGAGCCCGTGTGAGTCGCCGTCATTGATAGGTAACGACTAGTAGCGGCACACGTGTCGGTCTTCGGCTGCGATACCTCATGGAGACCAAATTGAGCTGCACTGACTTCTGTGGCACGTTCCTGAGACGTCCTGCATTGATTCCTACTGTCAGATTACGCACTGTCTGCCCAGATATCGCCATTCGCGCTCATTCAGCACCCGTGGGCGACCACTACCTTGTTCCTAATGGGTGGTAATGGCTCCAATGCAGTACTCACGGTCTACCCTTGACACTGTGAAGCGAGTAAAATTCAATGTCGCATGGCCTATTCGTCTAGCACCAACTACCATCCCGCGCTCAAACACCGATAATTCCCGTCGGATTGCCATCACCACGGTACCTGACGTTTTACTGCACTCACAGAAGTCCAACTGAACACACTGCAATTGTTTCGCGCCGTTCGACCGGTTTGCTGCGATATTACCACGTCGCCAACTAGTTTTCTCCCTCTACCCCATGCATTTTGGTACTTAAGTGTATATTTTCTGGTCTGTCTTTAAATATTTAAAAGAAACTCCAGTCTTTGTCAGGTTTATTTGGAGACTTAGTCTTTAAAACTTTTTAAACGTAAAAAGAATGACTTTTTTCAAACTAATTTCAATGAAAGAAATGTTACCAATTTGTCGCATCTTTTGCCTTCCCATTCGTGTGTTGAAAGGAAAGCAAATATAGCTGTTCAAATGCCCTTTAATTAAAAGCTCATTAACATCTCATGCTGCACATTTATGTTATTGTACACAATTCAAAACCAGGTAATTAAAATTAATTGTTTAAGCGTGAATTAGATGTTCTTTGAGATATGTATTATTATCGTCATCATAATTAATGTTCCGGCAAAGGGGCAGGTTCTTGAAACACTTTTAAGCCCTCTCCATCAATGTGGTTCTTCCCTTTTTGCCTTACAGTACGTTTTATCGCCCTTAATACTGTCAAAATGTTTCACCCATCTGCTTTCTCGTCATCTTTTCCCTTCAACCATATCTTTAGTGGCATTCCTCAGTACGCAATGTCTGTCTAAACAATGTCCTAACCATTTTCTTTTACTCCTTTATTGTTTTCACTGTTCTTCTTCATTCATCTACTCTGTTCAGTATTTCCTCATTTCACATCTCCCATATTTACCTGATTTTCCCCATTCTCTTTCGTTTTCACATTTTGAATGCTTCCAGTTTTCTTTAATCATTCGTTTATCGAGTTTATGTTTCAGTTCCATGCAGCACAATACTCCGTGTAAAACATTAATTTGGTTTTTCTGCTACTTTCTGTTCATCAGTTAAGAGAAATGGTTCCTCTTCATAGGATTGCACAAAAACTTGTTCTTTTTAAAAATATTTTACTTCTTAAAAACGAGAAATGTATGATAAAGTGGTTTAAGTTAATTTCTTCCGTTTTATACTCCCATTAACTGTTCAGCTGATTTCAAAAGAACCTTGCAGACAATTTAATCATCTTCCTTGCTTCTGGTCGCGTAGGATTACTATGGTCGCATTCATCTCTGTCTTCATCTCCTTCCTCCAACTGTAATTTCTATTATATTCTTCAGTGGTGTACAAAATTGTTCATTTTAGAAAGTTTGTACTGTAAATACCTTTCAAATCATTACCTGTCTTATATTCCCTCTACATAACTTTATTTGTTAACATAGTTAACGCCATTAGACCTACTAAACACTTGTTAAGTTGTACAACCAGCTGCTGGATCCCAGCGTCATAGAAGTTCCTTTTGAAAAATATCCTAACTTCATCTTACACCTCATAATCTTATACACACTTCGGGGCCATGATGCACTGTAAATCTGGTACCATCAAATCTCAGTTTGCTGCTTTTCAAGTTGATGAAGAAGATATTCAGATTCGTTCGTCGTTAACATCAGCCATAGCGATAGAGAATGAATGGCACCATTTGGTCACATTTTGCCGATTCATCACGTCATCACTCATCACACAGCACTAATTTTTCTACTTTCAGCGTTCATCTTTTGCATGCAGATGATGGCAAAAATCTCACACATTATAAGGATTTTGGATTGGTGCTGCGATCTCACACACCTCTCGCTTGCACAGTCTGTCACGCGAACGCGCAATGAACGTAAAGCATCAAGGTCAACGTCAGTGTTGCAACACCATGCATTGCAAAATAACCTATCGGCCTAGACATAATGTATTTTTACATTTCGGACTAGCCTCGTACAATTTCTACGCAGACACCAGTTTAATTTTCTTTTATTTATTATAATCCGAAAGTTCGTTGAGAAAAATCATATCAAACGCGACTTTATTTTAGGACTCTCCAAATAGTTCCCTTTTAAGAAAACGATTCAGGCATATTTACAATTGTAAATTATATTGAAGGTAATTTCAAAATTCTTTAAGGGTTCAATTTCGTTTTTTTTTTTAACTTTATGGTCCGAAAGAACAATCTAATTTATAAACATCAGCGCTACAGATCTCGCGCCATTTTCTCTTTGAGTGTGTGTGTGTGTGTGTGATGTGGGTCGCGTTCTTTTCACCTTGGAAGTCCGTAATAGACTAACTTCAGCGTTTGTCCTTTTCTTTTGTAAGCATCTTTTCAGTGGTGAACAAAAAACCCAGACAGTAAACAGCAACCAGGACACGGAAAATAACAATTGCACCAGTTCTCAGACAATTACATAAGGTAAAATGCGTCAAAGTTGTGGAAAATGACTTTACATAACAGAATAACACACTTTCATAACAGTGACCTGGAAAGTATAGTGGTCAGCAGTGACCAAAAGGTAAAGTCAGTGCAGCTTACGTAACAGAAGAAAAACCATCATCAGTTCTAAACACCTGAATCGACGGAAAAGGACCATAGTGAATCCCGGAGGACACGTGACTCGGGATAAGTCAGAGAGGAGTTGAAATCCAGTTGAAATCCAGTCGTGAGTGCGAGTTTGGAAGTCTTAAGAGAATTATGTAAATCCTCCAATTCGTCGCTCGGTCTTAACTTGAGTTAAAACGATGATTTACGCCGACTTCGACTATAGGCCAAGTTAAGCCACCACGGTTTGGCAGATCCGTCTGCCAAAGTCTGGATCAGATCCAGGAAGCAACTAGGAGCGTAACCTTTCAGGAGCCAGGACTTCAGGAATTGGAGTCATTACCATACGCCGATTGTCTCCAGGTATGTCTGGGTTTATTCTAAGTTCCAATGTTGTAAGTGTCCTTGTACTTACTGTTCTTTCTATATACAGGATATTAAAATGTCATTGCCGTAAGTTGAAAGGTGACCGACCGACATAAGAGAAAAAGTTTCGAAACGTCACAGATGAAGTTTAGCCTCCAAGAAATGTGTTTGAGCAAAGTTCATTCCATACATGGACACTTTTTAGAAGAACTGATCTACGTCCGTTTGATTAACTTCTTGAAAAATAAGCGTTTAAAATGAAATACCTTTAACATTGCTGCGGCAAAAGGAATACAGTATATTGGAGGACTCGGGTAAGAAGAGCAGCAGATATGTACATATAACTGCTCCACAATCAAGAGCAGTCAAATATCTATCATCTTGTGTATAAAATTAATTTTCAACAAAAACTGCACTTAGATCAGTCTTCCTCTATAAAACCCATGATTGAAGAATGGAGGTTAGGGGGAAATTTGTATTCTTTTCGACTGAGATATGTCAGTTACTTGGAATTTGAATTGTATTTATGTCCTTTAAGCATCTTTTACTCTCTCCGGATGCGAGAATTGGTGAAATGAAGAAAGTGGGAGGAAACGGGAAAACCCTGAGAAAGCTCCCACACACGGTGTTTGTCTATCACAAAACCCACATCGCACAATCAGAGATCGAACCGGGGACCCCACTCTGTCACAGTCACCGTTGCCACCGTCAATTACTTTTCAAAGAATCTCCTAGGCCTACTTCCATTCACCTTCAACCATCCACTTTTGCTGAAAGAGGTGTGTTGGGTATGTAGAAGTTCGATTGGAATTTACTAAGACGACAAGCCTTCTGTTATTAATTGACAGATACCTCTAGCTTGGAAACTTCCCGTTTCAACAGTTTTTGAGGGGGTTGTTTTTAAAATTCAATTTTCATTTTTTAAACAACAATCTAATCAATCAATTTATCTATCTATCTATCTGTACATTCATAGAAGATACAGCAGTGCCTTTCATCTGTTCCAGGTCCTCTATATCTATTCATAAAGATAGAAATTTGAGGACATTTTATTTCTCTACATTTTCCCCCCACATCATTTATGGAGCAATATATGAAGATTTTGTTTGGCTTCGGGTTCTTAGAATTAGATATAAAGAGATCTAAAGGGAGAAATGTTGGAGTAGTCGATTTGTAAGACAAGGGACGAAGGGACATTACAAACAGATAAGGCTACGAGTCGCGCGAAGGAAAAGACAGAAACTCAGTGATGAAAAAGGGGTTGAAATCAATGTGAGGGACTCTGAAAAAACAGAATAGTTGGTCGAAAGTCATGCCGCGCGCGCGCGTACGTATGTGTGTGTGTGTATCCAAGAATGTGTGTGTGTGTGTGAATGCAATTGAATAGGAGAACGTTATACTAAGCAACGTTCCAGGACCAGAAATTTTCATTCAGTGGTATGACGTCAGCAGCTAGGTTTCTGAATGGCTGCAAACAGCCCAGGGATACGCAACAAGAGAGCAGGCGAGGAAGACAGAGAGACAAAGAGAGAGAGAGAGAGAGAGAGAGAGAGAGGAAGAGAGAGAGAAAGAAAGAAAGATGAATTGCAAGAGAGTAAAACAGCCGCAGAGGGGATCATGAGGGTTGCATGAGGGCGGGAAGAGACAGTATTGTGCAGAAAGATCTTCCTACACTTCACTCAGTCAGTGTTGCCAAGATTAATTAACAGATGTACTCTTTTCACTAATTGATTTCGAATGTTCCGAGTTTTTAGTTTTCATTTTCAGGTAGAGCATGAAAATGCTTATTGACATCCAAGATAATAAAATATTTTGCTACTTTCTTGATAAAAGAAAATCAAATGGCCATTTTCTGCAAAGCAGTTCTCAGTTATACCGCTGCGACCGGCTGAAGCTCAGCTGGTAAAGCGTTGCCTTCGCACTCGGAAAATCGTTGGTTCGAATCGAAACCACCATTTGGCTACCTTGACAGATTTTTTTTCTTTCAGTCACACCAGAATAATCTCGGGATAGTATATTCAAACTATACCATGGTTGACTTACATCTCACATCCTATCTATTACTCTATTCCGGTCTGAGCCAAAAACGGTAAATACGGTTCAATTCAATTAGTAGGCTGCCTGGTATATCAAATACTCAGATACGCATATCTGAGAAAAAGTCACTAGTTAAATCATAGAGCCGACCAAAGTAGTCATGTGGTCTGAGACTTTCGGGCAGCGTCTCCAAGGTGGGTTCGAATCCCGCCAGGGACATGCATATTTGTGAATTTTAAACATTGCATTCCTATAATCGTCATGGACCGAATCAAAACTTACTAAATTGTCTATACAAAATAAAGGTTTGAGTTTAATGATGTCACAGACCGCCGAAAATTTGTCCAAATAGGTTCAGAGTAGTCTTAAAATAATTTAATATTTTTTAATTCGTTGCTGATGAAATTAAAATCGTCATCTAAGGGGAGAATGCTATCTAGTTATTCATTTTCTTCTGTACGCAACATGAGCGACGCTTACCGTAGCGCTTACGGTCAATAAATCCACACAATTATCTATTTTTTTTTCTTCCAATTCAGTAAACTGGTCACTACGTGGAGCTTCATACTGTTCCATAGTCCACAGGAATTTCGCGTTCAGTGTTGCCAAACGTTCAGTAAATATTTTCTCACAAAAACTTAATTTCTAGTGCTTCATAAAGATATGGTTGCGGCGTTTGTTTTGACAGATGGGGAGACGATAGGAAGGACAACACGTAGGAAGAAACTGACCTGAGGTTTTCTTTCAGTGACCTTGATTTACTTGGCTGTTTTCAATGTAAACAGTTGAGACGCAAGTATGTGTAATGGACTGGCTGACGTATAGTGTAAAAATACCATGAGGAAACGCTGTAGTGTTACTATATTGCTAATAATCTTGTGAATGGAGATCGGTAAATTTCAATCTGAAGTCAGTTTCTTTTGACCTGTTCTTCCGTAGATGGTGGCGTGTGTTAGAAGTTGAGTATTAGGTATTGTAAGAGAAGAAAGCAGAAGAAGAAATCAAAGATTGTTTGAAATAGAGAGTGTGGAAGAAGTAGCTGACAAAATAAAAACAATCTTTAAGAAAGAAGGTGTGAGAAAATACAAGAACGGAGAAAAGGAGATTTTCTTGAGATAAAAACAGGAAAAGAGAGACGAAGAAAGATAAGCAGAGAAGAAATAGGAGTAAAGAAGAAGCTAAGAAGTTAATAGAGGACAGACTAAAACAATATAAGTACAATGTGTTACTAAAAATGGAATGTGTGGTGTATAAACACTGCCAAGATGCACATGGAAAGAACAGAAGTTTTTAAACAAGAAAGGAAAATGTTGGTAAAAAATGAAAAGAGTAGAGAAAGATAAAGAACATGCCGAATAAGAAGTTAAGAACTGGAACGAAGCACTAAGCTTAAGTAAGGAATCCTGAAAAAAGCAGAAGAGGGTCGAAACAGAAAGAAATAGAAAGGAAGAAGAAACTGAGGAAGAAGCTGAGTTAATAGTGAATTGAAGAACCAATGATAAAGTGAAAGAGAGCAGAAGACGGAGCGAAGACAAGTGAAAGGAAAAAAAGGATTGATCTGGAAATGTGAAAGGAAGAATTGCCTGGTTTGGAAAAGTGAAAGGAAGAAGGAATAAAAATTGAAAGAAAGTAGAGCATGTCTTCGGATAGAGAGAAGAAGAAGGGCGTGGTGTTGAAAAGAGAAATGAAGATGGGCGTGGCTTACAAAAGAGAAAGAAAAAGCGAAAGAAAGAAGGATCTTGCTTCAGAAGAAGAAACAAAAATTAAAGGAAGAAGGGCGTGTTTTGAGAAAGAGAGTAAAGTGAAAGGAAGAAGGATGTGGCTTGAATACAAGGAACAAAAATTAAAGGAAGAAGAGCGTGTCTTATTTTGTATCGCTTTATGGTGTCTTCTCGTTCAGCGCCTTGATTTTCTTACTAGTGATCATTCCTATTTTCCCATGGGCCCTATTGTGCCGTATAGGCATCTGTGGCCGAATGGCATCACAGATTGAAGAAATAAAATAACTCGGTGATCACTCTTTCGAAGGTATGGGCAGGACAGGTATCAGCCAGCTGTAACATACAAAATTCCTGAAAAATCTTCCAGAATGGCAGGCGTGAGTAGTAGTTGAACGCGCCCGTCTTTCCAATACGAAGAGAGCGATCGTAACCAGTAGTAGGTGCTTTGATCGTATGCTGTATGGTAGATCTATGCGTGTCAATAAGAGCGCTGCCTACAACTAAAGTGAGTATCGATGTAAAGATGTAAAGGCTGCTCATTTAGTTAAGCATTTTCTTTAATATTAATGTGGAAGTACTGAAGACTACATCAAATTGACCATATCAGAGTCGGAATGTGCAACTTTCGCTATAAACTTTCTTCATGGCATTTCCTTTAGGGTTGCCGACGGAACGAGATTTAGACTGTCTCGTCTGGAAAATATTGTGTCCAGAGAGTGTATTGTCTCGAAAAGATGTATACTTTGCATTACGAGAGCTACTCGTCTCATCTCGTGGCAATACTAATTTCCTTGCTATATACACTTCTTGCTGTTACCGCTCATACAATTCATTCTTATCTTATCTTTATATACACTCCTCTTCGTTGTCATTGTGCCCGCCCTAAGATTATACTTTAGTCCCAGTTGTGCTTATTTTTCTTCTTCTTCAAATTAGCCGTTCCCTAGAGTGTACAAAACAGAGAATTGGTTGGATTCAGTGTGTTCGTTGTCAAAGGTGATTTCATGAGACGTGTGTAGCATTAAATATTCTTTGAATGTGATAGAGTAAGGGTTAGGGGAAAACAAAATAACGTGACGTTTCTAAACCTCTAATAGTATATAAATCACCTACACTCGAACAGATACATGATCTAATATTAATATACTGTGTTGACACGCCTCCTCTCTCTATGTGCGGAGGAAGCATGCGAGGGCGAAAGGTGGGAGGACATTCAGTCTACAAAATAACACCTCTCTCTCACATACACACACAAATTCACAGCGGAGATATGTGTGTGCGGGCAGTAAGCTTCCTTCTCTAGCTGCATTGCAGTCTCTCTGGAGGAAATGATCCTCTAACCTTTGAATAGAATCTACAGCAAGATAATAAATAATATCGCCCCCTCTATGATCACAAAGTTTTAATTCTTTACGCGAGTAGCTTACGCTAAGTCTTTGAGAAAATAATTCCGAATCAGGGATATTAGGCTTATAGCTAAATCAACCGAGGAATCTCGAGATACTTCTCCGTAGAGCTCAAACTGCTACTCATGTAAATTCTACCGCTAAAATGGCCAGCATGTTACTGTTGTACAGACCAATTCAAAATGATTCATCATATTACAAACGACTGTATCTTTTTAAGTCTATAAAGATACGGCAATTATATTGTCACACACTAAAACAAAAGAGCGGAATATTCCATAATCTTAGAGCGGAAATGAGGAAAAGATGAAATATTCCGCTTAAATAGAGTGGAATTCCGAACTTTGAATTTAGTGGGCACAGCATAAAATAAGAAATAAAACGTTTTTGTTTGCATGCGCAGCAAGTTGTGTGAAAATGTGCATCGCGCAGAAAATAAGAATAGGGTATTCTGCAAGTGGCCTGCTAAGTCTCCGGACCTAACTCTTTGCAACTTCTTGTGTATGTCAAGAACATTGTGTATTATGTGCTTGCATTGCCAAATACTTGATGAACTGAAGATTCGGATGCACAGTGAAATCACTGACAACAGGCCTGCTTCGTATGGACTACCGTTATGATGTCATCCGCGTGATCAAATGAAGTCACCTAAAACACTTATAAGGTACTCAAACAAAATTTTGAAATTTCTTGTTTGTTTTTTGAGTGATATCATCGTTGTATATAAACATAATACTCATTTTGAAGTCCTCCGTGTTGCTTTTGTCTTCTCTGATAACAGGGAATGTTGTCCCATTCATCTAGTCCCTGGTGGTGAGTATTTAATTTCTATGTCAGTCTATTGTTTAGCCTGAATAGCCTGTAGAACTTTGCGAGATATGCACTCGTCTGAATAATTTTAATTAGTTTTGTCTAAAATCCTAAGGTTCCCCGACAGCAGCGAAAACTTAATTGAAGCTTGTTGTAAGCTTGCCATGTTAAGTGTATAAGCTTGCGCCAAGCTTGTTATTGCAAGTCTAAAACCTGAATCAAGCTTGAATCATGCTTACTAGTTGACAGACTTGTCATAAGATTAGCGGCCAAATATATCAAACTTAAATCAAGCTTGAATCATGCTTATTAGTTGGCAGGCTTGCTATAAGATTAGCGGCCAAATACATCAAACTTGCAATATTCTTTTCTTTCTAAAGTTAGCATTGTACAATCAGTTTCAAACTTGAATCAAGCTAACTACATGAACCGTAATTATACAAACGAAAATCAACTGAAGTTCAAGCTTATCATAAGATTCCTCATGCTATGTTGCTAGTTTCTCCTTTGATGAATTATGTATAGCTCGTGTATGAGAGATCACCTTGGATATGGTATTATTGTCACCTGTAACGCCTCACGGCCTTACAGTCGTTTAATGTATCATTGCTAGATCTACCATAGATAAAACAACCCAAGATATGAAAGAAGAAAAAGGCGTCGTCTTAACTTCAGTGTTTGTTAATCGAAGTTCATTGTTCGTAATAATTGTTGACAATATGAAAGTTACATCTTTTCTTCTCCCTCTTTCTTTGTTCCTGGAGCCTCAATGGATTAACTGATCGAGACCGTAGAAATTTATGTGGAACCCTTACATCATAAGATTTCATATGATATCACATATGTTGCGGTAGAGGGCGTAGTTCTCAAGAAAATAGTCGCTGACACTCGGAAAGGATGCTGTTTCTTTTCTTCTTTTATTTCGCTCCTGGAGCCTGAATGGTTCTACTGACCAACACCGTGCAAATTTACAAGAAACCTTTACATCATAATATTTCGTATCACATATGTGGAAGGGGAGGGTGTAAAGTGTCGTTTTTGACTAGGGATTGACAATACAGTTTCTTTGAAAACCGGAAACCGGTTAATTATAATACCGAAACCCTAATAAACGATAATTCGTTTTTTTCTGTTCAATCACCGGCTTTCGTTTTTCCTCCAAAAACACCGGTTTTCGTTTTATCTCCAAACAGCGGTTTTCCGTTATTCCCCAAACACCGGTTTTCGGTTTATGTTCAAAACTCAATTTCCCCTTGTTTGTTCAAAACTCCGTTTGAGTGATTTCTTTATTTTTCTCGACCCACTTGACCAACCTTCCATGGCCTAGTAGTTTGATTCCGGTTTTCGGGTTGAAACTGAGATGTACGGAGGTTCAAGTCCTGCTACTGGCCATCCTAACATGTAAGTGAGGTATTACGGGGTTCCCAAACACAGTGATTCCGCCACACGACTCCAGTCAGAAATAAACATAAATGGAGTTCCTTCCGCCAAATGACAATAATTCGTTTCCGGCAAGTCGATATCTCAAACAAGATTTCATTTGTGGAAAGATTTATAGAAAGGATGCGTGGTTGCATAAGAATCAGGAGTAAATGTAATATCATATATTTCAACGAACATGAATGAGACGTCCATTTCCGAACGGGGCCTTGTCCAAGTTCCGTAAATGTTGGGAAGTTGACAAAAAAACTTGTTATACACTTCTCAGTTTTCAAAGCAAGGGCTAACGTGTAGCTATGAATATCTTTGAAACTTGTAGAAGTACTATCTTGCAAAGGATATTGAAAAAAATATATACAACTTTGACAGTTAATTATTATTCTGTCTTTTAATTTCTTACGATAATTAAATTATTTTGAAGACCATTTGGAATCGCATAATCTTACTAATGTATTAGAAAATAATAAAACGAAGTCAACAATACTAATATCTCAATTCCAAAAATTTTTCGACAAGGACCCTTTTGGAAATGAGTGCCTCACTTGGTGTATTTTTTTTAAATCAGTAAACGAGATTGCCATTGCCTGGTTAGATATAAGTGATCAGTTTATTATCTGTACACATATGGAAAGTCTTCTTATTCATATTTATTTTCCCCATTTAGAGAATGTCTAGAAATTCCACATTTCCTTTGGGGAATTCCCTGCGCCTACATTACAAAATTTTGGAAAATGCATTTTTGGATACAGGAGGCCTCAAATATTTGACAATACCGAGATCTATTGATAATTGTATTGGAAATATCGAGCTATAAAGTTCGTTTTCCCACGCTTTCGGCAGCCTATAGCGCCGAAAAGAAGCATTTGCGTACCCTCGATGGTATCTGAATGTTCATATCAGGAATCTCGTGAGGCACTTTTGTCTGTGTTATTTTGTAACATCCTGTATACCATTGTTAAAGGTGAAGGAGGAGGAAAACGATTAATATTTCACTATTTTAAATACTCTATTATATCACCGAGCCTCCATAGCTCAGCTAAAGAGGCTAGTCCAATGAAACGAACGTCAGACTTCTAAATATTGAAAGTGGGTAACAGAGGTTCGAACCCCGTTCATACCAAAGATCTTTTTAGATAAGTAAAGAAAAAGTAGTTCAGTGGTAGAGCGTTGGCGTAGCATTACAAGAAGGTCATTGGTTCGATCCCAGTGGCTGACCATCCTGACTGAGGTTTTTCCAGTTTTTTTTCTCAGTCACGCCAGGCAAATGCCGGGATGACACTTTGAATATAGGCCATTTGTCACTTCTTGTTGTGACGCTGGCGTCATAAAATTACTTAATAATGTACTCTAATAGTTTATTATGCTTTTTATTGTATTTTAGAAATTTAGATCTCTTTTTCTTACTGAAAATAGTACTGTGACAACTATACTTTATTTCTAGACCATTCCCGTAGGTCTAGCGCTCTGGTTTACAGTAATAATCATGGTTAAAATAGTCTTGCTAGGACGAGAAAGAAAAACACAATGTACTTCTTAAACAAAAAAAACGTTAATTTGGGTGTGAATCGATCCGAGGACCACTGGCACACCAATCCAATGCTATAATAATGATCACGGAATCACAACTGTCTTTCCGAGCGTTATTTATATTTAGTGCATCAGATCGCAAGAGACACCTGTAATAAAAGGATGAGTGTTAGCGAAGATAAGCTTACGGTGAAACAGTCGTGGCACGTGATGGGACTTTATCGCACTGAGACCACACCAAAAGTTCAATGACAACCTTTGTCGCATAACTGCTTGTTCCACAAACTTGAATTAAGTTAGTTATAACAACCAAGCCACTTTCGTTGTTCCAACAAATTTGTTTAGTAAGTTAAACACGATATCAAGTTTGACAAGGTGAAAGCAAGTGACTCACAGCTTTGTTGCAAGTTAGCATGCTATCTGGGTTCGGATGTTTACCCATTGTTTCTTTGTATTACATTTTCCGTTCTTGCTGTCCATCTTTAATAACAAATACCGTTGTTGAATTAGTAAGAAAGCATAATTCATTACATACCATTATCTCCATTTCCACTAAATGTGCATATAACTATCTGCGTGTCCCATAAGTAATGTCTTATGTGCGATGACCGCTGCAATGACGCCACCTCACGAGCGAATAATGAAGTAGATGGCACGTGCCATAGCTGAATCATATATGGCACTTGATTTTGCAGCAGTATGTAGAAGGAGAACGGTCTACTCCACGTTTTTGAAGTGTGGCTTGTCTTTGATCGTAGAAGTGTCGGAAGACCACATATGACATGTCATGCTGTATGAATTTCACCAGGGACATCCAGCCAGCGCAGCGGCACGAAACATCAGTGCTGTGGTCAGGGTACTGTGGCTGTGCAAAAGTACCAGAGGTAGTTCCAGAGGTTTTGGTCTGTGGACACCAGCCTCACCGATAAGCCACCAGAAGGAAGACCTGTGCAGTTGGACAACGATGTTCTCCACCACTGCAAAGTGATGCTGAGTGTTTGATGGGATATCTGAGGGGCAATCCATTTTCAGTTCATGCCACGTAAACAGACCATCAATGCAGATGTCTACTGTCAGTAACATGAACACCTACGGACTGCATTGTTGAAGAAACGTCCAGCTCTGGTTAATCGCAAGGGTGTGTTCCTCCACGGTGATAACGCGAACCCACACACGGCAAAAAGGACTTGTGCTAAGATTGAGGAATGTGGTTAGGAGAAACTATCCCCCACCCGGCGTTTTCACTACATCTTGTACCAACAGACTACTGTCTTTTTTTGTAGTTTGCACCGGGAAACACTGGAAAATGAGAATGACGTGCGACGAAAAGTGACCCAGTTGTTTGCCTCCAAAACCGGTGACTTCAATCAGTGGGGGACTCAACAACTGGTTGACAGGTGGCAGAGTGTTTAGGAGTCCGATGGAGACTATCTTGCTGACTAACGGTAGTGTTCCAGGTAAGTTATCGTTCTTTTCCTCACGGTGCAAGAATACGACATTACTTATGGGATAAGCCGAGCCTAAATTTTAAAAGGCGTTTTTCTCAAAACTTTTAAAAAAAATAGACATTGATCGTTATACTCCTGTACTCTACAACTCATACATTATAACATCGTAATTTTCATTATTCTTGGCTTGCAATAAAATGAACATCTTTCTTTCGAAACCATTTGACAATAGTAACACTTACTTTTACAAATATGATAAATAAAACTAGGTAACACAGTAATAAACTAAATCTTTCCTCATTCTTGTTCCGCGTGACATATTGTCAAAATATTAATTACTCTTTGATCCTTACTAGCAGCCACTTACCAAACGGAGCCCTCTTTTCTGTCTATTTCGGTCCTTTGAGCAACAGTTCTGTTGTTGCTTCATTCAAAAAGTCATGAACTAAGGTCCTTTAATGTTAAAGGATCCAGTCAAGAGCTGCTCTT
Source organism: Lepisma saccharinum (assembly GCA_022664845.1). Taxonomy (NCBI): domain Eukaryota; kingdom Metazoa; phylum Arthropoda; class Insecta; order Zygentoma; family Lepismatidae; genus Lepisma; species Lepisma saccharinum. The sequence continues at coordinate 19,788 of JAGDQP010009270.1, forward strand.
AAATTCCTCGTCCTCCTTACTGCCTCTACTGCAATATCTGACGCTGTGAAACAACCTCCCACGCAAATCAACTTTCCCTTTGGAGCCGTGGTTTGGGCTGGTGAAGACTTAGAAGGTGAGTAAAAATTACACCCATTTCCCTACCGTTTAAACTTCAGACACCACTCTATACAACGATGATGATAATAATACTGATGACGTTGGTGCTTCACTCCAGCTCTCCAAAAACTCTTTTGGCTCTTGTCCAAAACAGCCGCTGGAGAAAGAAAAGACCCATACAAGCTTATTGCTTTCTCCAATATCGAAGACTGCCTCAAAGTTGTGTAACAATCTCTCTGGTGTTTGCTGGAAAGCTGCCAATATGGAAGAAAAGAGGGTTCGTTGGGTATTTGAGAAGAAGATTACATGTAAAAGGAGAGGCGAGTGGGATGGAAATTTCACCCTTTCTCTTCAGCTGCAAGTGCAATCAACAATAGACTGGAGCAAGCAGAGTATTCCATTTGGGTGAAGAGAAGTTTTCATGGCCAAAAAGTTATTGGGTATCAATATCTCTCGCGGGTCAACAGGAGGGTACGCGCTTGTCGAGGCACATTATTTATATGTCTCAGATTAAAGGATTCCCAACTGTTGCTTTTTCCCCGTGTAACACAAACTAGAATACTCTCAGTGAGTCTGGAAAAGATGAAAAGAAAGAAAAAAGCGAAAGAGATTGTGAGAGAATTATGTTGATCCAGTAACGAAGCGAGAAATAAACAAATGTGTAGATGCAAAGAAACCATTCCACGTATGAACAGATTCATTCAGTGTTCTCCAAAGAGACACTACATCCATTCGTGCAAGATACGTGCGCTCTAGTAGCAGTGAGATCGTATTTTCTTGGATACCAATCCATATCTCAACCTTCCATGGTAATGAATTCGTAGACCATGTTACCTGAGAAGTCTCTTTTGCAAGTACTGTAGAGATCCAGCCTGTTCCATTCCAGTACTTGGTGAGTTATTATAAGTAGATAACCCGTACTGAATGCTGTAGCGAATCCATCGAGGGGACTCGCGTCCCTCCCTCAAAGAAAAATATTTTAGTATTATTTCAACAATATGTCTCAGAAAAAGCTTCGATTTGATTCCGAACAAATTTATCTAAAAATATCAATTTCGAGGGATACTAATGCCATATTCTTTGGTGAAACTCAATAATATTAGCGGAAACATTTTTAATTTATAGTAAAAAAATAAAAAATATCACTTAGCGGAAAAATATCGAAAATATCCCTGATCTATTCTACCTGCGCCCCTACCTCACGAAAATTCTGGATCCGTACCTGACTGAATGACCTGGTAAGACGTCGCTGTCAAATTGCGCCAGATTGTATCGTCATGGGAAGATTTTTGCAGAATCAGTAGGTGCGAAGACATGTTGTCGTGCCTACCGATAAGACATGGCCACCTTTTATGACGTTTGGAGTATTGTAAACGAGTGAAATGCAGTTTTAAGAATTCGTCACGTCTTAATGGATTATTCTGGATATAGTCACCTCAGACAACGATTTAATATTCTCCATTACATGGCGTCAATCGTTGTGGATGACCCAAAAACGATATATCCAGTTCTGACGTTCATGCGAGAGACAAGTCGTGCATTTTGAGATTATTGTGCTATTTGAGATTAAGGATAAAATTAATTAATTATATGGGCGGTAACAGCTTTATGGCTTACGCCCATCGCGTCCACTTGAGTGTAAAACACTTGCAGTTTCAGATTTTTTAAAAAGTTCTTATCAGCTTTGTTTACATGTGATTGTAATAACTGTCATCCACTGTATCGACAGGCTCAAACCATAGTGCTGTTAACATCTTCAATTCCATTACAATTTCACCACTTTCCTCAGTTCCATCACTTATCCATAATTCCATCACTTATCCACAATTCCATCACTTATTCTCAATTCCATCACTTGTTCTCAATTCTATCACAATGAAGTGCTTTTGTGTTGAACTCCTTCTAAAGTGCTCTCCTTAATCATAAATATAGTTTAAATACTGTCTTGTGACGTTTGTACTATAAGAAATTAGTTTATCACATTTTGTCTTGTATTTTAGAAACACCCTATGTAATGTTGAATTGAATTGAATTTATTTATATCCTTTAGCCATCTATGGCTCCTGACATGATAGGGTAGGGGGGCAGGATGTGGCCAGAACCTAACTTCAAGGTACCATCCCGCTATTTGCCTGGTGTGACTAGGAAAAAACATGGAAAAATCTATCAGGAGGTTCAACCGCTGGTATAGAACCAGGACCTCCAAAAAGCGAAGCGAACGCTCTACCGAGTTACGGTCGCTTGGATCCCTGTAAAATGTAAAAAATGCTTAGAAAAACGCTTTACATATTTGTTGCTATACTTTTCCCTTCCTGAAAGTACAAATATTATAGAAAAATAAAGAAACGGAATCTCTAAAATATTAATAATACTTGAGAGAGGAAACAATACAGTCTCTCTCTCTCTCTCTCTCAAGCTACGGTGCGTTCTGAACATAGAGGCAAGATATTTTAAGCAATGTATTTGCTAAGTGTCCCAACGTAGTCCCAACGACGTCTCGGTCTCGCCAACGGCATTTTCTTTTCCTTCAGCTTAACAACCACGATGGAATATAATCTTTGTTTTCCCTCTTGCGACCTACATGGCCTGCCCATTTTAACCACAATTACTTTCATTATTCTTATAGTATCGGGTGAATCATATAGTCTGTGTAGTTCTTCATTATGTAGTCTCCTCCGGTCATCTCGTCCCGCATGTCCTTCTCATTTTCAAATACATGCAAATGTTCAACTTTCTGGGTCGTACTTCAACTTTCGCAACCATAAAATATAAGCATCAAAATAATGGTTCTGTGTATTTTCAGTTTGAACTTTCTTCATACTATTCACGAGGTTAGAAGTTTCTAGACTGAGTGGAAACATGAGTTTCCCGATGCTAAGCAATTTTCCGTAGCCACAAATGGACTAATTTACCAATAATGAGTGAAGACAGTAACTTTCAACAGTTATGAAACTGTCTAAAGCTGTACATGTTTTAGTTACAATTGCCATGATACAATACATTAGTAGATTTGCATATTAGTTCTCTAAAAAGGGGGAAAATGGTTTTCTTTATTTTCACAAGTTTCCTTTTGTAATACGACAAAGTTTCTGAACGCACATCCCACTTTGTGAAGCTGTGTGGCCTTATCCAAGTGTGACCACATTTTCGTTCTCCTGCCTCCTCAGTCTCCCGATATGAATCCTCCAGAAAATCTATAGAACTAATTGAAGTTAGAAATAATGGAAAGGTCCATTCAGCGGTGTAGCCAGACAAATTGTCGCGGGGGGTGGGAGGCAACAAAGTTTCTTAGGAGAGTACCTCTACAAATAACAAAGAGTAACACATAGCCTACTTCGTGCTTATCCAAAATATTTCAAACATTTATTCAGCCAAGGTTTAGTGCATACTTGTTGTTTAATAATAATGCAGGTTTAGTGCATCTGAAATAATCTAGCTTGGCTGCTCGACCCTTTCATTATTATTATTATTATTATTATTATTATTATTATTATTATTATTATATCTTTTACATAAGAATAGTTCAAAACTGATATTTTTTTATAATTACCAACCGATTGATTAATGGCGGCCACTTTTGTGTTGAGGTGTATATAAAAAATTGTGTTAGCAGATTTTTACGGAAAATGTAATATCTGCGGACTGGTTTATCATAGTTATCATAGGATATTCAAACACCGATAACATATACTTGATAATTTTAGTCCTCTGCATGGAAAACAAAAAACGTAATTGAACTGGTCAAACTGGCATTCAAATGCGAATGTCGAAATAGAAACAATTCCAGTTTTGAAGGCGCTCTTTCGCGCAAAAGGGGTTGAACATTAAAAGTTGATTTCTTGTACACTATTGCATATCAAAGTATTTTGAATGTATACAGAATATGAAGGCTTTTTATGAATTTTTGAAAATCCAAAAATTTGCATTTTACGAGTATTGGAGGACCAATATCTCTGGTACGACAAAATATAAAAATCTATTTTTTTTTCACACGTTATATTGAACATTTATATCAGGAAAAACTGCGGTAGAAATTTCAACTTTGATATTTGAGTTTGAAGGAAGTAACATATTTGCAATAATGCTCGTGCGTGCTTCAGTAACTCATATAAAGAATGGTTCTGAAAAGAAATATCCTGTATTGCCATCAGAATTACGATTTTACTACTGTAATGATTAGAGCCCGGAAGTTTGGCAAAATGCCTTTTCCTTTTCGTTACGAATTATAAGGATATAAATAATTGGTAACCTTTATACTCATTGTGGGAGCGTTTAAAGTTTTTCATTTTATATTTTCTGCCTATTTTACCTTACGTTACCTATTTCTAAACATAATGCCAGCCATTTTTTTGGCATTAAACAGTAACAAAAATATACCAATGCGGCTTTTGTCGCCTTAAGCTGTCTCCTAGGCGTGAATTCAGGGGAAAAAATGTGACTAGGGGTGATTACGTCCTCTTGTATCGCCTCCAATTTAGTGTCATCCTTCACTACTTCAGTATTTTCTGAATCTCTGGTACAATTCATGACATTAAGACCTGTCACTGGCTGCTGACCTGACAGCTCACGCATACTACGCTACGTTGCCAGAAGCAACAATAAAACTTGAGAAGACAGGCGAGAAACTGGTGACAACGATGTGTGAGAAACAATATACAAACTGTTGGAAGTGTGAGAACAAATGTAAACCTGTAATAAGTGCATGAGTGGATTTAGGAGAGACACCCTGGAGGGGTTGGGGGACAATTACTTTAAAGATGCAAGCTATTCCGGGGGTCATTTAAAGCCATTCTGAAATGACTGGGGACAATGCCCCCCGCATAAATCCGCCAATGAATAGGTGAAAATGAGGATCTAAAGTAAATTAAAAACATATGCAACGTACTATTGAAAGCTGAAATTAAATTGAAGCGTCAAATGCAAGAAAACAGGCAACTCCAAAAGATGAAATTGTTGAGGAGAGAAAAACTTGTAGAAATTACCTGCTTTTTGCATGTCAGCTGAAGGGATGACCCCCCTTAGCAGCCTTGACAACGATTGCACGTACCTGCTTTTAACACATCAAATGTGGATACTTTTGAACTGTCAGTTAGCACACCATAATCTCATTTTCACTAAAATAGGAGTTAACTGCTTTTGCATTTGACCCTTCAATTGCCATTGATATGAACCCGTCAGTAATACTTTCTTTTGTGTATGCTCCTCTTTCTTCTATGGACACTGGGAAAATATTATTTTCAAAAGTGAAAACAGTTCTCAGAGACAGAAGGCCTAAAAATGTGCTGAAAACCTGAAGAAATAACTTGGGGTTGTATGCAACCTACAAATAACATCATCATATAGTGTAGAGTTTAATAGAAGATATTAAATAGGTTAAGTCATATTTTCAAAAATTATAATGCCTTTTTTAAGTGCCCATTTCAGCAATAATAAGTGCCTTGTTATCTACCTATTTCAAGTAGAATAAATGCCTGAACTTCCGGGCTTTAGTAATGGTAATTGAAATGCTTAAATATTAATAGATGCAGACAACTGTAAAAGCTATTCACACACATGCAAAGTGGCAACGTTTTGCCAAAGGCTTGGTTGCATAATGGAATGAAAAAGACAGAGAGGAACTGCGGAGCAGTCATGTTACAAACTGAACATTATATATATATATATATATATATATATATATATGAGAAATAACATACGAGATCTATACAAAGGGATAAACTCGTTAAGAAAAGGTTACCAGCCGAGGTTAGGAATGATTAGAACTGAACGTGGAGATCTTCAGGCGGATCCGACTAAAATTGTCGATGTGTGGAAAAGTTATTTCGACAAACTTCTTAATGTACACAGCGGGGAACAAACAGAGGAATTTGAAATCCATACCGCAGAACCGTGGATTCCCGAACCTAGCGAGATCGAGATCGAAATGTCGGTTAAGAAATTGAAAAATTTCAAATCACCAGGAATAGACAATATTCCAGCCGAATTAATTAAAACAGGAGGAACGGCACTTATCAAGGAACTACATAAATTGATAAGTGCTATATGGAGAAAGGAGGAGCTCCCAAAGGAATGGAAAACATCAATAATTGTTCCGATTTACAAAAAAGGCGATAAGTCGGAATGCAATAATTACCGCGGAATCTCGTTACTTCCAACTTGTTACATGGTATTAAGTAATATTCTGTTAACACGCCTAAATGTATACGTAGATGAAATAATTGGAGATCACCAATGTGGATTTAGAAGAAATAGATCCACG
>JAGDQP010009270.1:26545-42432 GCA_022664845.1 Lepisma saccharinum
TGTTTCTACTCAGTCCAAAAACTTCTAACATCGCGATTAATATCAAGGAAATTGAAATTAAAAATATACAGAACGGTTATTCTGCCGGTAATACTTTACGGTTGCGAAAGTTGGAGTACGACCCTAGCAGATGAACATAAATTGCGTGTATTTGAAAATAAGGTTTTGAGAAAGATATATGGGCCGAAACGGGACGAGATGACTGGAGAGTGGAGGAGATTGCATAATGAAGAACTCCACGGACTGTACGATTCACCAGATGATGTAAAAATAATGAAATCGAGACGACTAGGGTGGGCAGGCCATGTAGCTCGGATGGGGGAAAAACGAAGATTATATTCTATCCTGGTTGGAAGGCCCGATGGAAAGAGGCCATTGGGAAGACCGAGACGTCGTTGGGAGGACAATATTAGAAGAGATCTTCGAGAAGTAGGTGTTCGTGATGAACACTGGCTTGATACTGCCCAGGATAGAATCCAATGGCGAACGTTTGTTACTGCGGCAATGAACTTGCGAGTTCCATAAGCCATAGAGTTATATATATAATAAACTCTCTTACAAGGATATTTCAGGATCCGCTTTACGAATTCACATCTTGGGCACTCTGGTGGTAATATAACATTTACCAAAGCACGCACGAGCATTATTCACTCCACCCACACCCCAATTTGCAAATTTGCTACTCTTTTCAAAGTCAAATATCGAAGTTGAAATTTCTACCTTAGCTTCTCCTGACATAAGTGCTTAATGTGTAAAAATAAAGACTTATATCTGATCGCCCACAAGAGATAGGAATCTCCAGTATTCATACCATAGCGCGCACGAGCATTATTCACCCCCAGTTTGCACCAAATATGTAACTACCCTCAAATACAAATATCAAAGTTCACATTTTACCGTTGTTTTTAAATTGTTAACTTGTAAAGAAATCAGATTTATACATTTTGTTCCACTAGAGATATTGGGCCTCCAATATGCATAAAATATGAATTTTTGGATTTTCGAAAATTCGTAAAAAATTAATGAAGTATATGTTAGTACCTTCACATACTCTGATATGTTAATAGTGCACAAAAATCAACTTCGATATTCCATCTTTTTCGGACGAAAAAGCGTATTGAAAACCGAAATTGTTTCTAGTTCAACAACCACATTTGGATACCATTTTGACAAGTTCAGTTACTTTCTAGGATTTTTATACAGAGGGCTAAAATTATCAAGCGAATTTTGAAGGTAAAATGTTTTTGTTTGAATATCCTATGATAAACGAGTCCGTATATACTATATTTTTCGTAAATGTCTGCTAACACAAATTTTGGCATGCGCCGCAATACAAAAGTGGTTGCCATTAATTAATAGATTCGTACAAAAATAAAATAATATTCATTTTGAACTATTCTTAGATAAGGGATATCAGTATTTAAAAAAAATAAATATATTTTTGAAATGAGTTGAGCAGCCAAGCTAGACGATTTCACATGGACTGACCCTCAGGTATCGTGTACGAAGTGCCTGAAACTTAATATATCTAGTGTATTTTCAGAATTTTTATTTGGGGGGGAATACACTATTTGGGGGGGGGGGGGGCACTGGCCCCCTGTGCCCCCGTGATTACACCCCTGGATCCATTCATTACACTTGAAGAAGAGAGTAAATGAAGAATGAGCCAAAGAGGTATGTCCAACTAAATAAAAGATTAACACTCACAGTTCCACATTTATTAAATTTCCATTTCTTTGATCTATTTTTAATTTCTCTTTGAAGTGTCCAATATGAAACCTACTTTCCTCTATTGTAACTACATTTTGACTCCTTTTATATTGTGAAATGGTGGTAAAGGGGGTTTATCGCGGAGCCCTGCATTCGTGGCTGATCTCGGTCCGGCCCGGCTCGATCGGAACCAGAAGGAAATTCGAGCAACTCCGATCTGATCCGAGGGAAAAGTAGGTTACGAACCTGTATACGTTTTTCTTTGTGCAGAATGATCCATTTTATTTTAATGTCTTTGCACTAAATAGGAGCATTTTGTGTCATATATTTTGTATATTTCGTGTTACTTATAGTTTGTCAAATTTTTCATGTCACATATTTGGTGTCGTATACAAAAGAAGAATTTGTTTCATTTGGAACTTCTCGAATATAAAAAGAGTCACTCCATTTTGAGTGAGCGCTGAACAAACAAACAAACAAACAAAATACTTAAAGGCGCTTTCAATTTTTTTTAGAAACTTTTAATTATATATTCATGCTGGCTCTCCGTATCCCACCACCACAGTTAAATGAAGTCAATATATCTCTACCTGCTACCACTGAAACGCTAATCTGAAGTTTTGAAATGCAAGAAGTTAATCCAGTGAGAAGAATCTACATTCATAGCGTTATCAGATTTAAAGATGATCCATACAAATCTAGAGTGTATCGATCTCGGAATATTTATGGACGGCGCCATCTTGCACGCTTTACTGCTGGCTTGTTACGTAACACGTGGACTGTAAATACAACGGCCAAATCACCGTCTGCAAGTTCGTAAGGTGGTGTAGTGGTTAAGACGTTCGCTTGCTGAGTACAAAACCCAGGTTCGAATCCCAGCGGTAGCAACATTTTTTTATTATTTTTTTTCTTTCAATATATATTTCTATATGTTCGTATTTATTATTAATAATTATTTCGTTACACTTTTCGTAGATTATCCTAAATTAGTGACCATGTGATCGTGGAGGTTAGGTAAGGTTAGGTGCGCTCATATATCTTTACATTTTCATTCTCAAATTCCGAACCCGAGACGATTTCAAAATCTGAAGTCAGTTTCTCTATAGCTGGATTCATTGAGTGGCTACTCTCAAGCCTTCAAATGGAGAATGCTAACCTAGTGCAAAAGGACGTCATCAGCAGATTAAAAGTGTCCCGAGGTCACTGAATTTAAAACTGAGAACTCGTTTTCTACCTCCTTTTGTTCAGCTGCTACTGACAGATGGACAAAATAAAATTTAATATCCGCTGGAGAAAAAGAGACTATTCTTTATAAAAAAAAATATCACACTGGAAAACTGTATTGAATTCAATTCAGGTATGTATTACTCTGAGGAACTTCGCGATAGCACGTAACTATGTTGATGGTTGGAGATCTTTTCTGCAGTAACTGAAAAGCAAACAAGTCTGAGATGGAAAAAAAATACGGTATCAAAACCGGCAAAGTTACTGCAGGGCGATGCCCCTGCTCATTCGCTAACAGGAACCGCAAAAGAAAGAGAGATAGCGAGAGGAGCAGACAAGAGCTATTGATTACTCATGGGTCGAAGTTTTCTCCAAGTTTTGACCGTTGCAGACAAGCACGGTGGCTCCATCTATCCATCAACTGTCATGCTCTCTCCAACGGTACACCGATTAGTGCCATGAATACACGTCTCTCGAACATGCTTCCATGACGGTGTATGAACGGGTTATTGGAGAATCACCAAGAAAGGAAAATATATTAAAAGGAAGTCAATATTCGAAGTGAATTTGTAGGGAAAACTGTTCATTTTTTTTCTTTCGGTATCTGGAATAGCTTTCTGACTAACGAATTAAAGTAAAAGCCATGATCATATTTTTCCTATTATGGTTGATGAGATATTTAGTTTTGAATTAAATATTATATCCCTTTCCCCGGTAGAAGCTGAATAAAACATCTTTTTAAAATCTGTTTTCTAAATTTATTTATTTTCTATGTTTGTGCAATACGTGGTCCAATTGAAAGTCATTAAATTTGAAATATGAGGCCAGGCACATACACAGTATTTTTTCTGGGTGTCTAGGAGTAAAGTGGGGGACTCTTAAGTTGGCGTATGTGTAGAATGTATTTAGAGTAAGAGATGCTTGGAAATAATTCGTATGATATCCAATGATCTTATCGCTACTTTAATCAAACTACACGTTGAATTAGCATCCACCATATGAAAGAGGGAATCGTACAGTTTCTGAAGGTTACCACTAGAGGTCTCCACTAACATTCATGCTTTCCCGGTAGCTTATTTCTAAATTCCAAGTGAGTTTATCCAATAGGCGGGGCTAAGGAAAGGGGGACATCTAATATCACAATTTCTTGTGGCATGGTTAACATCACAACTTCATTCAGTGTCCACTCACGTTATTCTTAGTTCCCTCCAAAATTTTGAACTACACCATCGCTGTCTTCATCAACTGTATGCCGTAGCTGAGTCCGCGTGCTATATTGCTCCGCCTTAGCCCCGCCTACTGGCAGAAATCGCTTGGAATTTAGAAATAAGCTTCCCGACACTCAGGCTATGAGAAAATGGAGACGAAGTGTATAGATAGTTATTTAAAATCTGATTAATCATTGTCCAAATAACCTGTATAGGATGACCTATCTATAAAGGCCACCTTGTCTTGTATCAGCTGAGAACTTGTACAGAAGTTGTAGTTGGAAAGAACGTTGATTGTTGCTTATTATCATCATTGTTTGGAAAAATAATGCTTGAAGAAGAAAAGTGCTTTTCTTCCACTGTACTGCAAGGCAAGTGTTACTTTGACATATTTAAGATTTTGAATTATTTAGATAAACGAATGTTTGTTTAGTGTCGCATATAAAGCATACCTTTGTGTACGAATAGAGAAGCCGATTACGTCGCTGATGTGGGCTAGCCATATTGGAGTCACAATGTTTGTAGCAAAAGTCAGTCACCTGTCTAAAACAGCCACAGTGGCTATGTTATCGTATTTTACTATACACCGGTGTATGCTCCGCAATATTTCGCTGTAAAATTTTGCTCTGTAAAATTACTTGCAAATTTATGGTAATGCATACATTCGTGAGTTATTTTTCAAAAGAAATAGTTTGAGACTTTTCAGACTATCTTTTAAAGATTAGTTGAATTTAGTATATTTCCTTTCATATTAAATTCATTATTTGTTTCTCGTTAAATATTTTTCTTATTTTAGTATACAATTGCTTGTAATTAATTAAAACAACCTATTTTTTTTGGCGTTCCAAACAACGTTGTGCAATTTTAGGCACTGGTCCTACGATTTGTGTTAAGGATAATCTAAAGCAACGTTCTCCAACAAAAGATAGCAGCACTATCTTCGGATATGTCTAATATATTCTTTTCGTTGCACGAAAGTTCCTTGCTGCTACTGGATTTGTGGCTAGACCCATCTTTCACTATGGTCTGTTATTATTGGAAACTGTGATTTATTTTGTGCCTGGGTCCTTGGGCCCTTCTTTCATTATATTGTGCAGTTGGGGCCCTTCTTTCATTACATTGAGCAGTTGGGCCCTGGGCCCTTTTTTCATTATGTTGGGCAGTTGGGCCCCTTTCATCGTTGAAGACTGGGGCCTGGTTTGTAGCTGGGCCCATATTTAATCACAGGTTGATGGGTCCTTTATGGATGTTAACACATCTTGTAGGTCTATATTTGATAACTCAAAAATGAAAAAAAAAAAATATACATTTTTAAAAATGTATTTACTTTCGCCTAGTCCAAATATCAAGTTCATTCAGAACAGAAAACATGTTTTTTTTTTGGAATTGTCCGTTGGAGCTTAGGCTATAGTGTTGACATGGATTTTTTTTTTCGCTAGCATAAATACCATAATTCTATCCAGCTCTGGAATAAAAGTGTTCTATCACAATGATGTCCAGTAGGCGACAATGCCAATAAAGTACGAGATTGAAAATAATGGTGTAGGTAATTACTACAGTAGACGCAAAATAACGTGATTGCTAATCAGAAGACAATGCACGACGTTTTAGAGTAGGGCCTGCTCAGAAAAGACGTAGCCCTGCAGTGAGCAATGCCTCTTCCTTAGCGGCCAAGTTATTATTTTTGCGTGTACTGTATGAGGTTGATTCACATTACGTCACAGAGGTGTTTTGATCACGTGGTGCCGGAAAAACATCCAAGGTACATCAGCAACATTTGTAGAACTTTATACAGGCTACCTCAAACAATGTAAACAGATGACGTCATTGTAGTCTCAGTGAATTTTTTCTATCGATCTTGGAGTGTTCGATCAATGTTTGAAGGCTGACACAAGAGGGAATATTTCAACGTTTAGGCAAACAAAGGTCGTACTTTGATCGAACACTCCAAGATTGATAGAGAAATTTCATTGAGACTACAATGACGTCATTTGTTTACATTGTGTGGGTGGAGATAACCTGTATAAAGTTCTACCAAGTTGCTGACGGACCTTGAATATTTCCCGGTGTCACGTGATGCAGTGCATCAACTTCATTACTTTTTCACCATTGTAATTGTAATTATATACCCGCGTAACGCTTTCTGGCTTTCACATTTAGTTGCTTGCTTGCTTCAGGAAGCAAACCAAGCAAGTTATTAAGTTTGCAACAGACAGCACAAAGTCAGCACGTCGTAAAACGAATTTTGCTATTATTTCAGGAAGTTACAGTTTACTTTATATAAAAGAAAATAAAAGTAGTCTAATAAGGTCTGCGCTGCAAGAATTTCACCAACATTTGAAGGAAAAAATCCCCTGCCTACAGACCTATTTATAGCAATTTCCTGTTTCAGAAAGATGGGCAGTGCCAAATATAAAAGAGTATTGGAGACTTGTAGACAATTTGCAGCAGTAGCTTCAGAAGAAAATAGAGGAAAAAGAAGATGTCTGTTTAATGCTTTATGAAAATACAAAAATATTTTGTGAGAACATGAATCAACAGCTTGCGCAATCTGGTGTAGAGATAGAAATGGAAGAAGACTTTTCCGCCCAGAAAAATCTCAAAGAAGAAGAAAATGCCAGGAGAGCTCGCCGCAGATGAACGGGGAAAGAACTTAAATGTAAGTGAATATGATTTATTCAGAATAGAAAACTGAACGTTTTTCAACGAAATTCTGAAAACAGCTGCTACAGCTGCTAGATTTCAGCAGCCAAAAGACTTACTGTCTGAACTTCAAATGCTGGATCCCAAGCACTTTTCCGAAATCAAGAAGAATGGTGTGCCTGCAGGAGCTTTCAGAGTTCTTGCGAAAAAACTAAATATAGAACAGGAGGAAATATGCAGAGAGCTCCAGCAGTTCTCTGTCGTGTATGACACTCTGTCACAAAACGTTCTGCTTTTTGATGATCCTGAAGAGAATGATGCCCCTGAATCCGTAGAAGAAGAAGATGATGATGATTATGGATCTGAACCTGCTATGCGAGATGAAACTTCTTTGGATGGGATTCACGGCAAGAGTGATAATGATGCTGCAAACAGCTTGTGTAAAAATTGTTTGTCATGTGCAGGGAAAATTTTGTACCAATTTCTATGTCAGTCTAGTTGTTTCAATAATTTATACATTGTATACAAATATGCGTTGTCTTTACCATGCACAAGTGACATCACAAGTGACATGTGAAAGGTGATTCTCAAAGTTAAAGTTGGTGAAAACAAATCTCAGAGCTAGTTTGTCTGAAGACATTTTGGACACATTTTTACTAATGAGTATGGAAAGAGACGTGTTAAATTTAGTGTCCGTGGATGAAGTTATTCAGGAACTCTGCAGTTCATCATCTGAACTGAAAAGAGTCTTAACATTTTAAAATTATTAGTTGTTTAGTGTTTCAATTTTCAGTAAACTGTTCTGTTCATTCCACAGTAAAAAGTTATTGGCTATTATTTGTTTAGTATTTCAGTTACTATATGGCAATACAATAATAATTACAAAATATTCTCTCGAGAGTTTATGTTTCTGGAAATCCTGTGCTTTGCTGTTTGATTAAAACTTGCTGTGACATCAAATTTCCAATGACCAATGACAAATCATTGCATGCAAAAACTACCAAGTAACAACGAATTTACAACGGCATAGCGCGATGGCTCATCGCAGATGTTAATTGTACGCTATTTTAGAAATTGGTGTAATAGTGTGAGGGCCCTCCTTGGTAACCGCGGCCTAGGCCCTAATATATCCAGTCCGTCCCTGAGCATGATCGATACTTTTTTTTAAATTTTCGTTTCCCTTCATTGTTGTTGTGAATACCACAACCTATAACAATGGAGCTCTTTCAACAATGAACAAAAAAGAAAATTAAAAATCGGCATCGATCATGCTCTTGAATTGGTTATGAGCTTTCTTCCCTGAAAGTTTGAACTCTCAAGGTTTGAATTTGTAGGAGCAGCATTGAAATTTCGTATAACAGTGAAAATACATGAGACATATGTACGTAGGTAGTGCTGCCATCTTTTGTTGGAGATCATTGCTTTAGATTGTCCTGAAAGTGAAATTCACCTCATAGGATATGAAGCCGGAGCAATGCACACAGGAAATTGAGTAGTAATCATTAGCGTAATTGGAGACCCATTGCAGTTTCAAATACAATTTCAGCAATTGTTAATTTGGTATTTAGGTATGACAGCTTTAATAACGTAGACATTTCTGTTCACAGTGTAGGATTGTTGCCATCGCTCTCAAATATCGAAGATCCATTTGGGATTAAAATCTCGGACTGTCGAAAACTGTATATTCCTTTCCCTGTAGTGTGCTATTTTCATGATTCCGAATTACTATGGAAGGGATTAATACATTTTTTTGAAGTAGAAAAAAGAAAAAAAAAAGAAGAACGATAAGAGGTTGAGACCATGAAAGCCTGCCCTGTGAGTAGGCGCTCAACTACATCCAGAAAAAAATCTAACATACGTTAGTAAAGCAGTTGTCTTGTGTGTGTGTGTGTGTGTGTGTGTCTTTCTCGATTTTCTTTTTTTATCTATGAAGAAAATAGTTACCACGTTTCGGAAGTAGAGGCAGACAAAATGTGCATGCGCGAATAACGCGAATGACGGTATTTCTATGTAAGAAATAACATTATTGGTAGCCGAGTACTGCAGCCTAATGCCTTGTTTACATTACTAACATTTTACCATGGTTAACGTTACCCGAATTCATTTTAGTAATGTAAAGGTAGTTACCGTTAACGCGGGTTTCAAATTTAACTAGCGTCAACTTACGACGGCTATCTTGTAACGTTAGTAAGAAATGACTGTCTAAACGAAAGTTAGTTATTAAGCACGAATCACTTCATGAGTTTCTTTCTTTCTTTATCGAAATATATAGTATAATAGTGGCGCGTACTACTTTTAAATTATAAAAGAATGATGGCAGAACTAATCTACAAACTTTGACGCTGCAATCAATTCATTTGTGTTCATTTTTTATAATTTAATCCTCTCCCGTGTAACAAACAGATTCTTTATTCAACCGCGGAAACCTCAACGTGTTTCTTTACACACGATGGTAGTACAAGCACGATAACCAAGTTCGGTAGTCTGAACGCAAGTTAGTTTTACTCATAAGTTTTACCATCGTAAAATGTTGGTAATCTATACAAGGCATACGTGGCAAAGTAACCAGAATTGAATTCGTGAATAAAACGTTTTGCAGCTTTTTTTTTTACAAGGTTTCTTTCATTTTAAACGAATAAAGCAATTATCTTCCCTACAAACTTAATTTCTGAAGCTACAATCCAAAATATTGTGTTACAAAAAAGAAAAGATTACTTTTATTCCAGTAGCAGACAACATTTAAAGCGTAGAATGCCATACTGTCTCAAATCAAGTCTTAATTAATATCGAGAATGTCCAACTCGAGCTCTTCCATCGACGTTTTTATTTGAATGTAACTTGTAGTTGCTTCGTTGTATCCATAGCTATGGCTAGGACTGTGCGATATTTCGATATATCGATCGATATTTTGTAAATATCGAAATTTTGATATTTTATAAAT
Source organism: Lepisma saccharinum (assembly GCA_022664845.1). Classification (NCBI taxonomy): domain Eukaryota; kingdom Metazoa; phylum Arthropoda; class Insecta; order Zygentoma; family Lepismatidae; genus Lepisma; species Lepisma saccharinum. The sequence goes on from JAGDQP010009270.1 coordinate 36,272, forward strand.
ATCGAATTCGATATATCGATACTTCCATAATTTATATTTCGATACTTTTATATTTCGATATTTTTCGATACTTCGATATTTTATATTTCGATATTTTTCGATACTTCGATATTTTATATTTCGATATTTTTCGATACTTCGATATTTTTATATTTCGATACATCGATATTTTTCGATATTTCTCGATATTTCGAAACTTCGATATTTTTCGATATTCCGATATCATCGATCGATATATTATCAAACCTTCGATATATCGATCGATTTTCGATATTCAAAACTATATATCGCACAGCTCTAGCTATGGCCCTGATGTTGAAGTTGAAGTGTTAAATATTACTAAATGAGGCATGAAAATACACAATTTTAAATTAAATTTTAATTGAAGACCTGAATTGCAAACCATCCTAAGTCTACCGGAGTATTATTATTATTATTATTATTTCAGGAGGAGCAGAAAACAGTCCAAGGATATGGAATGTTATTCTGAAATTATTTTGTATTGCAAAAAAAGGGGGGGTTTGAGTTCGAATTAGGGTGTAATATTATGCAAGTGGATAGCCCTTGGAACATAGATGCCGATGAACAGAAAAAATGAAGATTTGAAAATAGTGGATTTGGGATATTTCGCATTTCAGGTCTTTAATTCTTTTCTTGTATCTGGGGGGAAGGGGGAGGGAATAATACAACCAGAAAACGACTTTTAAGGTTACAAAACAGTTTTTTTTTGTTGAAAATGACAAAACCAATTTTGCGTGCCTGTAGTTATAAGTAATGAAGATGGGGTAACAATATGACAGTGAATCACGTAACAGGAACAATTGTGTCTGAGAAGATTTCTCCAATTATGTAGAACAATATTAGCTCTGGTCCTTGCATGCAAGGAAAAGTTTATCATCACGCGCTGAATCTCATCAATTCACAGAAGGGGAAAAAAAAACCTTTGTGGATTGGGATTTGGTGACTATAATAATTTGAACCAACATATACACATATCATAGACACACATACGACGAATAACAAGGAGGGAGGGAGGGGGCGGGGAATACTTTGAGATATTCAAATCCCAATTCAAATCAGATACAATTTTAGACAAAGGTAGGAAGTTGGGAAATAATACCCTGTATCGTCATTTATTTGAAGGAAAATTGTCTGTTAGCAATAAGATCTCATATCTGCTGCTGTAACCAAGCCGAAACATACACCTCATTGTTGATTTTCCAGAGTACGTGTACCATTTTGTTTCTATGAGAACGATTCGTTGACGTCTTTACGAAATGTAATCTGTTATTGAGTATAATTTGTCTAAGTTTGAAGATCTCTTAAATCACGTCAGAGAAGAGAACCAATTTGTTTTATAATTACACATGAGCTTTCTTTATTTGGTCATTATCATTAAGATTAATCGAAAGACGAACCAAATAATAGAGCATTATATACTTTTATGTTTCTATGCAACATAAGGCACCACTTTTACATTGATCTATGCTAGCATACACTTGTGACACTTGGCTGGAACTAATCGGCCACGTTTATCAAAATTATTAATAATACTAGCTTAACAATTAAGGATACATTTGAACTTCTAAATTGCAAAACCGAGATGGCATTTCCTGTATCAGGGAATTTTTCGGGAAAGCTACTAGAAGACAATTTATGCGGGCCCAGCAAAAAATAGACTGTGGCTACAGGCACATCAAGTGGTGACTCCAATCTATGTTTGTCCAGTCCAAAAGTATTAGAACTTGTCAACAAGAAAGAAAATTGGAAGTGCTTGACTTGAAATGTGAACCTAGAAAAGAAAGATGCATAATGAAGAAGTGTTGGAGAGTGAAAACGAGAGAGGAATAATTTTGGAGACAACAAAAAAGGTGAAAAGAAACTGTTTAGGACATTGGGTGCATAGATATTGTATACTAAGAATGCAATTGAAGGTATGGTTGATAGAAAAAGAAGAAGAAAATCCAAACTTCTTGACAACATTAAGGAAGATAAATCATATGCTAAGGCAAATAGAAGGAAGCAAGATGGTGATGAATTGAGAGTGCTTAGCTTGCCTTCAAGGACCTTCCGCTTTTGAAAAAAAAACTAATAATAATGAACTTTTTCTTATTTGCAACAATGATTTTAGTACAACATAAATAATTTTCCATTAAAAATTATTATCATGATTAGCATAAACAGGTATACAATTATAATTCTACAAAGATAGTATTCAGAGCGCGTTATAATTTTCCACTTATATCAGGAATGAAATCTTAAAATGTATGTCTTGCGCCGTTCCTTAGTTGTAATTCACTTAAGTCATTACATTAACGCGTAGGAATTGTTTTAGTGCTCAATGAAATTCAAGTCAAACTTTCTTTGTCAACCACTTTGGTTTTCTTCTTGTTTCTAGTTGCCACGAGAGCTAACACTTGCTGTAATTACTTCTGTGAGCATATTTCCATGCGAAATTTGTATAAAATACAGTGTTGCCAGCAACAAAAGAAGGGTTTGAACCAAACTATAAATACGTAAGATAGAAAGTAGATCAAACAGGCACGATACAACGTATATATATGGCCACAAGTTGTCCTCCACATTACAGTGACTAGTTTTAGTATTGATCGAACGTATAAATGTATTTATCTGTGGTTTCATATTTCATTCTTCGGAAATAAATTATCATTTATCGGAAACTCGTAATTTTCTTCCGTTGACACATCTTCAGGCTGAGGATAAGAAACAGTGATAACCATTCTTAAACTTTCATTTTCGAAAATAATTAAAATTTCTTCTATAACTTACATAATAATAGTGTTTCTAGATAGCTATCTCTGCTTATCTATCATTAGTTAATAATTATCTTGAGATCTATCTATAGCTATCTGGATTGCGGTGACTCAGCGGTTAGAGCGTTCACCTCTGGTGTTTCGGTTCTAACCTTGCTTGTGCCATGTGGGCTTTGTTGTGGCAAACACCGTGTGAGTGGGTTTTCTCGGGATCTAGTCTTCAGATCCGGTGCCCGATTTAGACCTGGAGAAGAAAACAGAGTTTTAATTATTTCCTTGCGTTTGAACAGTGTTTCTGTCAGGGGTGACTAGAACCGGAGACGTTATCCTCGAAACACGAAAAATACGACGCGAAAATTCGAAGTTAATTAAGTTTCCCAGACCGGGTCATTCGGATTAAATTTCGGACCGGATCACCTATGTTCAGGTCAGACTAGGTCACCAAAAGTGACCCGGTTTCATCTCTGAAATGGATAGTATTACCATTGAAGGATCTTCAGCCAAGAGAAAATGAATCGAGAGGTGGACGTTTCTCCGCGCTGGGCATTTGTCGCCGGGCGATTATATTTGTGTACCAATCTTATTTAGGCAGATATGTCCATGAATAAAATAGAGGTAGTTTTTCTTATATTTTCTTTTCGTCAAACTAGAAGGTTTTCAGAAATAGATTTTTCGTGGCTTCTGCAGTAGACAGCTACATCGAAAAGGTTTAGTATGTGTGCAGACATAAATGTTCAAACATCTTATTCCTGGTGATGTTCTCTGTTTATACTAAATACGTTTCGAGAAAGAAGGATAAATTTTCTAAATCTATTTTCTTTCCCAATTTGACATATCTCCACGCATGTCCACTCCCATTTTTATCAAGGTGTAAAGACCTGATTTACAAAATGAAAAAATATTTAACTCATGTGACAAGAGTATTCATTGTGTTTTGACAATTAGTATGGCTACGTGAATTACATGCAATTTTAGGGCAAATTATCCATTTTCATAAAAATAATAACGGATGCAGAGAAAGGATTATATACACTGGAAAAATACATGATACAAAAATGGTATAAGAGATAGAACAATTTCAGATTAGATATTTCAATTCAGGTTTAAAAATAATATAGGACTCAGTTCTTCTGACAATGAAAAGAAAACAAATTCTGTTATTAATTACATTAAATCTAATTTTGCATGATTTGTAAAAGCGTTATTCATGATAAGAAACTATCTTTTTAAACGTTTTTCGTAACCTAGGCAGGACGTTAAAATATTGAGGTTGTGGAGATAGAACTCGGACAGTTTCTATGACAATCATAGCTTTGCTGTCACTAAAAGCTCGTTAGCCACTTTTCTCCCTATATAGTGAAGAAGTTCAATACAAAAATTACTGACGTGAAGTTTATCAGGGCAAGTACAAAAAGTTTGTAAAACTAAGGCTGTGGCTACAGGCACGTCAAGTCGTGACTCCAATCTATCTTCGTCCATTGCCCTGCAGGAACGTCAGCTCGGTCCGAGGAAACATATATATTACGTGAACTTAGTATTATATTGAATATCACACAATCTCTTAAAAAATGTATATACATTGTCTTCTTAGCGCTGACCCGATGTGTTCTCGATTTAACATCGATTTCTCGTCTTATATTTGTTTTTCTGGGCAGCACGAAGTGAGGGATCGAGGAAAGCGGACGACATTGCTAAACTGTTGTTCTACGTCTGTCACAGTTGTAGTTTCCTTGTGTTACTATTCACAGTTCCAGATCCTGTGATTTATACGCTGTCGTGACGTGACACTCGCTTGACAGTACAATTGTACGCGTATTGAGAAGACAATGTGTGTATATTTTGAATATAGTACTATTCCTTCTCTACAATGTGTTGAACGATATGATTCCAACAACTTGTCTTCTTTTCTACATCTTTAGGGAGTAAAGGAAGGGTGAAAAACTAACGAAGCGGGTTCTTGTTAACCTTAAAAATAGAAAGTTGTTTCCCCCACGTCGATGTTACTTCGCAGCTCATACGTATAATTATTTTATACGCAAGAAACGAGGTAGATGAAAAGTACGTCATAAATTTAAGTCACCTCCCTGACTTATTCATTAAAATATTGCAGCCTTCACTCCGGATATTTTATTCTCACATGCATATTATTATTCATACATATTTTTTGAACCAAAATTATTTTCCATTCTTAAGCAAAGTCAATCAAAATTGTTCTCCAGTATGTAATTAACGGCAAGAAAAAAGTTTGAAGAACAAAAATAACAAGAAACTTTGTGAAAATTATTATTTTAAACGTTCTTGGAATTTAAAATGTTATACCATTCTGTCAGTAATACTGGAAAGTTCCATGTAGCCATTTGCCTAGTTTGTCTTTTTCCTAATAAGTGACTAAAAGTTTTTTTTTTAACATTGTACGAAAAAAAAAGATCAACAGTTGATTCTTTAGAGGCATGAGAAAAAAGAAAAAAAAAGAACGCTAGCAGCACAAGGATATACGGCCAACACTGAGCCAATAACGCGGATTTTGATCATGGTTGACCGTCCTGAATCATTATCAATCGATTTAGGTGTGTCTACAGGCACGTCAAGTCGTGACTTCAATCTATCCACGTCCGTTGCTCTGCAGGCACGTCAGGTCGGTTCGAGGAGAATGAAACTTAAGAAAAGTGTTGTATTTCAAAGCAGAATGAATATATATATATATATATATATATATATATATATATAAACGAACTTGTCATATTAAATTATAAAATTTGGAGCAAATAGCACTGTCTGAAAACATAATTGCGCAATATCGATAGACAATGACCGATTTTGCTTGGACAATCGTCGTGTGTGTTCGAAGAAGTATGTGTAATGGAAAAATAACAGATGCTACATATAAAAACTTCTACACGCTCCGTACTTAAAGATATTTTGTAATAAAAATAGTGTCTCTGTTACTACATTCCATGTTTGAGTTCATGATAAACATGGTAGATGTATTTTTTCTCATCCAGTTCCTCCGTGGCGTAATGGTTAGAGCGACGGACTCAAAATTATAATGTTTCAGGTCCGAATGCAGCCGCACATATTAAGTAAGAATTTTTTTAGCTGCATCTGAAGACGACAAAATAGGAATAAAATTAAGATGAAATCAAGCTCACATTAAAAACTGTACTGTAAAATTTGAATTTTGATTTTATTTTATTTATGGCCTTTAGGCATCTATGGCTTAGGCCGGGATTGGAGAAGGGGAAAGGATTCGCGAAGGTGTCTGCCAGGGCCTATGTTGAAGGTGCCATCCAGGCAGTTGCCTGGTGTGACTAAGGAAAACTCTGAATAAACCTCACTCAGGATGATCGGCCGCTGGGATCGAATCCACGACCTCCCGAAGCCTACCCC
>JAGDQP010009270.1:42532-59857 GCA_022664845.1 Lepisma saccharinum
AAATATCTCTCAGTGAAAGACGATGGTTTTCGATAGTGATCAGAGTCGCGCTTCGATTCTAATCGGTCTCCTATATCGACCAGTATCGGTAAAATGTTTGCAATTCGATATTAAGTGATATTCGATAACACTGATCGATATTTCAAGTCATTTTTCTTGATATCGCTCGAAAACTGGGGGTAGGCAATTATTATTACAGTGATAAAAATGCAAAACCAAGTTTTGAATAATAAGGCAAGGGCTCCGAATATGGCCCGCCTTAACTTTGTTGATTTTTTTTTTACTAAGAACGACTAATTACTCGTGCGAATCGACTGAACCATCAAGTTGGGAGACTATTTGGACAAATGAAAAAATAAATCTGCTTCCTAGAAATGACGTATAAAAATGTAATAAATCGAAAACTAAAATGTTACCAGTGGACCACATTGGGAACATGATGTTCCCAATATGGTCCGCTATAGAAAATAAGAGCGTATGGCAAAAGTGATGTGTAATATTTCTGTATTACTCATATTTGCTACATACTGAGAGTTATACATTACAAGCACATATAATTTATATGACATTGCAAAACCAAGAATATTGTATTAATACAAAATATCAACATTTGTGAAAAACAAGTGACTAAACAAGAAGAAAAAATATAAATAAATCAGAAAAAGTGTAGCACAAACAAATTTTAGAATGTCATGTCTCACATGAGGGACAAAGAAATGGTCCGTGATCTTTAGCGGCGATTCCAACACACTCTTCATGAACGTATTTGAGCTACGACACGCAAAGATGCATGTCTGGAACCCTGTCTGCCTGACAAAGGTAACAAAACCAAGATTCACAATAATTGGAGGAAATCAGTGTCGATTCTTCAGGACTATTAGAAGCAGTTGCTGAAATTCTGGTTGTTTTAAACGTGATGACACTTGCTTTGTTTTGTTTTTAAATCGTCTTATTCTTTGTATTGGAATTGATAGCTTTCATATTACCTGGCATTATCTTCATTTTAATTACTAATGAAGATGATGATGAGTGTTCAGTACAAACATTTCAAATACCCACTTCTTTCATTTAAAACAGTTATGACTGCATTTGACCCAATATGATGGTGGGCCATATTGCGCACTATTCATCTCTTTACTTTTTCTGGTGCCTGCTAGTTACACAATGCAATACATTGTTTCACACACATTTTATGTTCACGTATGCTCATATAACTACGTTATCCATGCATTATACTGATTAAGTTTTCAACAATAGATACTGTAACGAAACATTACTTACTTTGCTAAAATAACAGCAAAATATTTTCTTGCTCAAAATGCCACTTCAACTGAAGCTGCTGCCGCTCACGCCACTTCCAAACAAATGAGTCGCGCAAAAATGTGAAGAGAATATAATTTAAGGTGACATCTAGCAACACTAACGGCAAGCTGAAGAGATCTTGGGGTGGTCCACTTTGGGGGCCCGGACCATAATTGGTACACTTACCTTAATTAAAAACTGAGCTTTGGATGAAAAAATCGAAAATTTTGGGAGAAGAAATAAAATATCTGTTTTTGAGTTTCAGATTATGATCACTGATTTTTCTAAGATCAAAGAAAGAAGTTTATCAATCTATACTTTTTGTTTTGTAAGTAAAGTAGAGTGGGGTAAGTCTGAACGGTCACCTACTCTGAACACGCTAAACGTTTTTCATTTGTTTGAGAACATACAAGACGTTATTGTATAAGTACGCGCTGAAAAAAATAGGTCCATGTTCACTTGTGTCTGGGAATTCGTAACAACCTGAAGCTCATTGGAAGTATCAGTAAAGACAAAATTATTAGCTGATAATGCTTGAAAATGTTCAGAGTCACTCTATGGTACTATAAGTCTGTCTTAACTTTCATTTTGTTTCTTTTCATTTCCCAAATGGAAAATTTACACGTGAATTTTTACGTTTTCCATTCCCCAAAGACGCATTCATAGATGTGACTGCATCAGTTGTAAGAAGACAATAAAGTAGACTAGATTTAGCTCTCAAAGGAGGGCTAAAATAGCAACATTGTCATTTCATAGGCTAAAGTACAGTACCATGTATAGAAAGACAAAATCATTTCGCGTACGTAACATACAAGTCCGCTGTATACGACATTAAACACTGCTGAGGGGGTCGACGACAGAAGTAGATTTGATTATACGCTCAGTAAGCTGTAAATGTTGTGTTTCTCTTTGCAGACTAAACTCGTGGAAAATTTATGTTTTCAAAGTGACAAACAAGAAACAAGACAAAATTAGATTGCCATTAGACGAAGGAAGAAATGATTTACAAACTTAATTTCAATTTTTATTCATTTACACTATTTGAACTACAATTATTTATAAAGAAATTTATTTACTGAAAAATTAAAAAAAAAAAAAAGAAAGAAAAAATAAATTTGCACGAAGTTTGTTAATCCTGAACCCAATGCTCTTGGTTTGGTATTGAATTTCGTTCATCTTGAATCATAAATGATGAATGAATGAATTTTATTTATTGCCTTTGGACACCTAAGGCTCAGGCCGGGATAGAGAAGAGGAAAGGATTTGGGAAGGTGTCGGCCAGGGGCTATGCTGAGGATGCTATTCCGGCATTTACCTGATGTGACTGAAAGAAAACCATGGGAAAACCTCAGTCAGGATGGTTGGCCGCTGCGATCGAGCCCACGACCTCCCGAATGCTACGTCAAATATCTACCACTGTGCTACGGTGGTTAGGTCATTTTGGATCATAACAAGAAGAGCAAATATGTCCGAGCCGAGCTCAGCTCACAGCGGTTGTCATTATTGAAGATTATCAGGACTCTCCTCAATGGTAGCAAGTAAAGTTCGGAATGGTATCTAGAAAACATATCTGAAGAATTCACTTAAAAAAAAAAAGTAATTCGCATCATTTTTCTCAGCAGCAGTGCTCGGAATGGACTGGAGCAAACCGACGCCGTTCCGGTTCGTGAATATCTAGAACCTTCCGTTCCGTCTCGTCACTATGGTAATCATAAAAAAGGGACAATATCACGTTAATGAATGTAAAGCGTTCCGTTTCGCGAGAATTTCCATTTCGAGCCCTGCTCAGCAGACTGTATATTGCACCATGGTAGGAAGAAGTGGAAAACATATATATGCGTCTCACTACAGATTACCTATTTACCATTTTCGTAGTGTTGACCCTCTTTCATCAATATTTTCTATTATATTCCGGAAACAAGACGACGGTTATATAACCCAACTTCATATGACGAACTGAAGATCAAAATGTTGTTAGTCAAAGCTACTCCGCAAATCTGAAGCCAGTTTCTTATTAGTTACTCACTTGGGCCACGTGGCAGATTGGTAGAGCGCTCACCTCTGGCACTGGGGGTCGTCGGTTGGACTCCGTGGTGGACAAACACAGTGTGCGTACGTTTTCCCGGAATTCTCCCATTTCCTCCCACTTTCTTAATTCCACCAATTCATCTCTACACCATCCATCTGGTCTGAGCCAAAGTTGCCTAAAATCCTTTAAAATTAAAGTCAAATTCAAAAGTTCTTTAATTATTTTTATTTTGGGCGCTAGTATGAGTTAGAAGCAGAGTTCATGTAGTACAAAATTACCGAAATGAAGGTTCTAGCTTTATCAGATTCCAAAAATGCAGAATAAGTAAAGGTCTTTGAATTTGTTACTCTCGTCTGGGCGAGGCGTGAATCTGCGCTCAACACGAAAGGACAGACAGACGGGCAGAACGTTGAAGGGGTGGCGAAATAACATTTCAATCCCTAGTTAACTGAATCCACGAATTAGTCTATTGTCATAGATAAAATATTATTATAGACAGCAAAACCCATTCTTTCAATAACTTTTGTTACCTGGCCTCAGTCCAGTTGAAGTTATTTGAACGAAATAATTCCAGTTTGTAATGATTGTTTCTGCGTTCGACACGGAGGAAAACACGAAGTGTGAGCTGAGTATCTGATACTACGTTTTATTGGTCTGCAAGAGATTAAAAGCTTAGATATTGTGCATGGTTTACTAAGATTCGTAGTTCGGTTGAACTGACACCAGATGGCAACTAAATCAAGGAGCGAATGGAAAGTTACTCTTTGTACTTATTTGATGACTTGTAAATTCATGAATTATCTTAACTCGGGATTTAAACGTTTTATGCAACTGGCCCTTCAACTATCTCCTAGTAGAGTGGCAATACCTCGAACCAGTAGTCGTCATTTGAACTGATCTATTCACTTTAACTTGAGAGTTCACCTTAGAACATTAAATGCATACCGCTCTGCTGGTCTAGTGGTTACCGTACGCGTCGCTGACTGCTGATCGTGGGGTTCCGGGTTCGATTTTTGGCTCCGCCAAGGGATTTTTTTCCGAAGCAAGAGGACCTGCAACGGTGCCCATCCAACATCGTGATGCAATTGGGCAGCTGTTGTGAATAAAATACAGTGGCGATCACAGTTGAGAGCTTCGGTTTTCCTCTCCCAACACGTCTGGTCAGCGTGGGAGCAGTAGACCTAACTCATAACTCCGGAAGAGATCTCATCCAGTAGTGGATTGAATATGGCTAGGAATTATTTATATATATGTACATGCTTTTCTTTAACTCACAACGTTTCAAATGTGTCCTCAAATCTTGGCACGTTAATTTAACTCATTTCCCGACGTCATACAATGATGAAATTTCGCACAGCGACGTAAGTCGGACGACAATACAATATTCCATTGTTATTTTCATATATTTATATGTATAATTATTTTTAGAAGCATGTTTTTAATATTTTTAGTAAGAACTTCTTTATCCTAAAATAAATACAAGCCCGCAACGATCTTATGTTTGACTGGTTGCAGAACATTTTAGGATTTTGGTGACGAAGGAAATAAAGAGTTAAAACAACTATTTTAAAACATGCTTTTCTTTAAAAAAAAATAAAACAATTCGTATTAAAAAGTAAGAATTTGTTCAAGAAAATTACTTTAAAAAATATATTTATGCATGACTAAAAAGAAAAACACGGGCACGCCAACCGAAGAATTTATAAAGTGATTTTGTATAAGAACGCGCCCCATGCTTTTCTTTTTAGTCATGCATAAATAGATTTTTTTAAAGTAATATTCTTGAAAACGAAATTATTTTTTACTTTCTTTTAGTGCACACACACACACATATATATATATACGGTATATATATATATATATTCTCCATGCTAGAAAGCAATATCTCCATGATTTATCCATTCTTAGAAAAGAAAAAGGAAAATAATTCTGCAGAAATGTCAGTAGTCGACCACCTGATGCTAGTTGTCGACCACCACACTGGTCAGCATTTTGAAAAAAAGTTTCGGTTGTTTACAAACTAATAGGTGATCCTAAATGATTTTTGGGTGCTGATTACAGAAATGACATCCATTTATGCCTATCAACTCAGGTATTTTCACAATTCGCAATCTTTATTTCGAATACTACCACCATTGCAATATACGTATACTGTACGTATATAATTGCGAAACACACCAGTAATATTTTTAACTGCAGTATAATTCAATAAAACAATTTAAACAAATAAACGAAATTGCTTTTGTTTCACTAAACAATTCTATACACAAAAGACTTTAACATAAATCTTATTTCCTACGGTATAATGTTGAATGCACTTAACTTCGCTACTCAAGTTCAATGAGAAGCCACTTACTCCTTTTTAAATGCGCGCCTCTTTGTTTTCCTACAACGTCTGTCATAACTGGCACGATCCCTCTTTATCATCCAACAGTAGTCTGCCAATATTGTGACATTCAATCTGCTTTGGTATCTGCTCTCCATTTCAGAAATATCTTCGTGGAATCTTTCTCCTTGCTCCTCCCTGACCTCACCAAGATTGTCGGGGAAAAAGTCGAGATGAGAGTGAAGAAAATGTATCTTGAGGTTCATATTTCACCCAAGTGCATGAAAATGGGTCAACAATATATTTTACAATTGTTACAAGTGTTTCTTGTTTCCGAGAAAGTTACTTACAACATTTTTAAAACTTACCCAAGCGTTCTTTTCCAATTCGGTCATTGAATTTTCAAATGTTTCATCTACTAATAACTTTCTAATTTGTGGCCCTGTAAAAATACCTTCCGAAACTTTTGCCGCACTCAGTGATGGGAAAGTTTTTGCTATGTACTGAAAACACTGCCCATTCTTGTCCACAGCCTTCACAAATTGTGATCAATAAGTGGAGTGTGCATTACACTTTTATTACCTGCAGACAAATCACTACGCTGAGGCCACTCTCTCACATTCCAGTGCTTGTCTCTGCCACTATCCCATTCACATAAAAAGCATGGGTATTTTGTATATCCCGTCTGCATTCCTATTAGAAGACCAATCAATGACTTTCAAGTCCCCGCAAACAGACCAACAGTGTTCTTCGTATTTTAACTTTGAAAGTATTAATTTCAAGGTATTGTACGTTTCTTTCTATGTAACAGAGTATGCTACAGGAAATGATCCAAGTTGGTTTCCATTATGTAGAAGAACTCCTTTTAGGCTGGATTTTGAAGCATCTATAAAGAGTCTCCAATCGGATGCGTTATAAGAAGCACCAAATGCATCCACAACAGCTGGAATGTTGGTGCAGAACACTAACCCGTCTTCTTCAGAGAAATACGGAAGAAATTCTCTCTCTCGGTGTCTATACCATGCGTAATGTGTCCCACTGGCCAACAGGTGTTTGGAACAAAGTCTAGAATCAAGAACTTCTGCACTCTGGTAGATTTAAATCTCGAACAAGATCATTAAGTTCTGATTGTGTTAACGACTGCGGAACAGTGCTAGGATAGTTGCTATCGTCCTCGCATGTAACATCTGCTTCACTACTACTAGATTATGAAAAAACATCCATAGAGACTGGTGGGTTGGGGATCGGTAGATTTTCACCATGAGGAACGGGCCGAATTGCTGAAGCTATGTTATCCGGATACAGTATGTCCTTCTTGTTCTTTGCATTGGATCCTTTAACATTTATTGCACAGAAATAACAGTCATCATGATGGTTTCGAGGCTCCCTCCATACCATAGGTATTCCGAACTGCATTCCTTTCTTCTTACCGTTTGTCCAAGACCTCAGTGTCTCTACACATATTCTGCACACACTGTGAGGCGCCCACGATTTATCTTGATCGCCTAGTTTGATACCAAAATAAGCCAAGTACGCTTTCTTTACGAAACTTGTAATAGGGAGTCTCTGTTTGAGTACAGTGCAACTGCCACACATATAACAGAAAATATCAGGGTCATTAAAACATTTACGCGATGTCATTTTCTAACAATTGAGTCACTGCATGTTGACCAGGAAGACACAACACTACCAAAATAAGTACATTAAAACGTTTTTTTTTAATAGCTAGCTTGAGTCACTGGACGTTAAACAGGAAGACACAACACTCCCCAAGTACATTTTTTTTAATGCTAGCGTGTTGCTAGCCTCCCCCAAAGGGCTACACCCTCTATTTGGGAACGGAAGTTTTAGTATGATGGGATTATAGGGAATGTAAGGTGGACTATGGGATTTTAATTTATTGGTTTATTTCTTTATTCTTTTCATCTTTATCAACTCTTTATTTACTCACCTTTATACTTGATATTGGACATTATGAGCTTTTGCTCATAATCATAACTTTGGTGTCATGGGACTTTGCTTATGAGAAATGTGAGTGAGGTGCAGTTAGACGCCACAACACGGTGATGACACTTAGGACAGATGCTTGTGAATCTTCTTGTTCAGGGGCTTCTCTGAACATAGATGGAGACAGGTGACGCCCTGTTAGTACACTGATGATTACTGTGCAATATATGAGAGTGCTACGTGGTGAGGCATGTCTGGTAGATGAAAAGCTGATAGATATGCAAAGTCAGGATGATTGGGTGGTAGTGTGTAATGGTATAGAGTGAATAAGAGGGAAAGTGGTGGTTGGACGTATGTAGTTCGAATAGGATGGGTCTCGTGATTCTGAATAATGTCATGCAGGAGTAGATGGTTTTCTTCGTATCTGCGTGTGATGTATTTAGTCCGTAGTTTCTCTAGGTGGAGTAGCAGATGGGGGAATGTAATTCGTTCATATAGTTCATGAGTAGGACTAGGAAGTTTTACCCGGCATGCAATTCTGAGGGCATGTCTTTCAAGAATTTGAAGTTTCTTATAGAATTTGACGTCTGCTGAAATCCATGCAAGGAACCCATAGGTAAAGACTGGGCGGAGAAAAGCTTTATACGTGTTGATGATAGTTGTTGGCTTTAGACCCCAGGTGGTACCTGTGAGACGTTTCAGAAGATTTAAGCGATTGGTTGCTTTTGAAATGATTTTCTGTAAATGAGGTCGCCATGTGAGATGGTGGTCGAAGATTATGCCTAGGTATGTTACTTGTTTAGATGGAATAAAGGGCTCATGTGAGACTTGAATATTTAATTGAGTGGGATTTCTTCGAACTCTTGATCTGCGTCTAGATGGGATGAAGACAATGGCTTGAGTCTTGCGAGAATTTATGGTGAGCCCCCACTTATTGTACCATGTGGTGAAAGTGTTGATGGCCTCGGTGAGTGTGCGATTGATATGTTTCATGGAGTGGGTGAGGGTAAGAAAGGCAGTGTCATCGGCGTACTGAAAAAGATGGATGTTGGGTGGTAAGGGTGGAAAATCTGCGACAAAAAGAAGGTATAAAAGTGGGGATAGGGAGGAACCTTGTGGTAAACCGCAGTGTAGGAAGATAGGGTGAGAGATAGCAGAGTTAATGTTTATGTAGGCTAAACGGTTGGTAAGGAAGTAGAAAATAAATCGTAGGTATGTGACGGGTAGTCTGAAAGCTTGGAGTTTGTAGATAAGAGCCTGGTGCCAAACGCGATTGAAAGCTTTTTCTAGGTCGAAAAGGATTAAACAGGAAGGTTATGATGTGTTGTAATGGTTAATGATCATATTTGTAAGTCTAAAAGTTGATCGTTTATACTGAATGATGGACGGGAAGAAGATTGTAATGATCTAGGTGAGTGTGTAGTCGTTTAACCAAGATTTTCTCTAGAGTTTTACTGAAGGTAGATGTTAGTTGTATGGGGCGGTATGAGGAGACTTCATGCGGTGGTTTTTGAGGTTTGGGAAACATTAGTGTTTTAGATGTTTTCCATTCGGGTGGGATATAGCCAGTGCGGAGGATGAAGGTAAATATTGTGGCGAGGAGATGGCATAGTGATAAAAAGGAAGAAGTGCGGACACTCTCCCGATTTTGCACGGCGTGGGAGGACGCAACGGCAGAGAAAGGAAACTTGAGCGCTGCTCACGTTTTGGCCGGGATTCTTGACTAGAACGTTATGTTATCTTGTAGCTATTCGTGGTTTCTGTAGTTTAAAAAAACGTGAAAGTGGTCAACATTGTATTTCAAACATATTGATACACTTTATTTTCTATTAGTATAGTGTTGTGTGCGTTTTTAACATTTTTGTGTAGTTCGATTTTAGTGCTTTGTTTACCTTCACTGTTTTATTGCGTTCCGTAGTTTCTCCAACAATGCCGACGTGTTTTGTGCCAGGCTGCAGATCGGGTTACGACCGATACTCTCAAGTGGGAAAAAGCTATTCCACGAAAAGACAGAAAACTAACATCAACCTCTCGTGTTTGTAACATGCATTTCTCCGAAGTGTTTCTTGTCAAATACGATGAATTTGTAATAAACGGAGATAAAGTTAATTTTCCTCGTAAAAATTGGCGTCTCAAACCTAACTCGGTCCCTCATATTTTCCCTAACTTACCAAAGTACTTTAACAAAGAGATTAAAAAGAGGAAACCCCCTAAGAAAAGATCTTCTACCCAAGTGACCACTCATAGTAATGTAGACTGTGTAGGAATTAGTACTAAATCTGTTTCTAAATTGGATAGTTTAGGAAAACCTTCTCTAAATTCTAAAAACTGTTGTGATGATGTCAAACAAAAAGTATTGTTATTAAGAAAGAAAGTAAAAAACCTCAATCGAAATGTTATTAGGCTTAAGAATAAATTAAGTGTGTCTAATTCAAAATTAGCGCTTGTAGAAAGAAGGCTTTTAAACGAGAAATAAATTAGAAGAAAAAATATGTTTTGAAGAAAGTGAAATCAATTGCGAAGACTGGGAGAGCTGAATAACAACGCCTGACAACCATCATCAATTGCAAAGAAGTGTCCAGTGTACCACTTAGCAGGATATTATAATAAGACATGCAAGTAAAATAAGTAAGTGTGCTTCTTCCATCAGCTCCCTACGAAGCGACTCAAATGTAACCCATAACCTGGCCATCTACACAAAACTTAAAGACTATGGATTCGAAAGAGGTGAGACTAATTTAAATTATCCGTGTGAAAACCTAGTAAAAATATTTCTGGGAATTGACGATGTGGTTAGGGAGAAACTCTCAAGTGACAGTTTGTGGAGGGACATATTTTATGACTGCTTGGAGGGAATTGAGACAATTGTTGTTCGGTCAACGGGACCCGACTGCAGCCTTGCACACACAATGGATCTACTGCCCAAACTGGTATACCATTACATCAAGTGTCGTTTTTTCTTCCGTACAAAGGAAATGAGGAAGGAGTTAAACCCTGAAAAACACGCCAAATCAAGCAGGAAATTATCAAAGGTCTCCAGTTCCTAAACGGTAGAAAATTCCTCTTCTGTTGTTTATTTATTTATATACATATTTACACGTATATGCATTTGAAGAAATCTTTTTCAATAACAGAAGCCCAGAAACGTTTCAAAACTTTCAAAAGATATTTAAGTATTAGCTATTAAGCTCTTTTTAAACGAAGTGCTTCTTTTGGCATAGCGAACGGAAGAAGTTAGTTTTTAAGTGAACAATAAATGACAAGAAATGTGTATTTTTGGAAAAATGTATCTTCCCATGTTAGGAATTGTTGGCTATTTATTTAGGCTTTTAGTGATATTGAGGAGAAAGAACAGAAAGCAATAAAAATAATAATTAATTGAGTGCCAGTTACCGTTTACCAACACAGCTTTATTGCGAGGATCCGTCCAAAGCGCGTGCAGCGCCTCTACGCGGAGGCGCTCAAGAACTACGTTGAGAGTCCAGACTTCTTCCTTTATATTGGCTATGGAGATGGATTAAGTTAATAGGAGCTTCCTTGAGATGACGGTAAGTTATTTGGTCTATTCCAGGAGCGGTATTGCGTTTGCGGGCGATGGCTTGGATGATTTCATCGGTGGTGATAGGTGTAGTAAGTGGGTGTTCTGGAAGATGGTGATCTATGCTAGGTTGTAGATGAGGTGATGATAAATTAAGGCGGTCAGAAGGATGTCGTTGGCATGGATTGAATGGGATTTGAGCAGTAAAGATGGTTTGTAGGTAATTAGCGAATGCGTTAGCTTTGTCTTCGTCAGAGTGAAGGGCGTGTTCTTCTTGGATGAGTGGATAGGATGATTTACTGTATTTACCGGTTAGTGAATTAAAGCGCTTCCAATACTTGGTAGGATGGTTGGTCTCAGCTAATGTGTTGCAAGTCTTTATCCATTGTCGCAATTTATATGCCTTAATGTAGTTATGAACTGTACGTTGATATTGTCGATGAAGACAGAGAGATTCAGGGTTGCCTGTGCGTTGAAAGTCGCGAAAAAGTGTTCGAGAACGATTTATTAATGGTAAATATTGCGGAGGTAAGTTTGGACGATGAGGGTATGAGCTGCTAGTTGGGATGTGTTTTTTAGAAGCTTGATGAAGTACATTGTGGATGTTGTCAAGAGCAGTGTATAGTTTATGTTCAGTTGATGGAGGTGTTATGAGTTCAGTATGAGTTTGTACAGAGTTTCTATATCCATCCCAGTCGGCTTTGTTGAAACGAAGTACAGTTCGTGGAGGTGGCTGTGATGTGTGATCGATACGGTGATGAGTTTTGATCGTCAGTTTAATTGGAACATGGTCAGTACCAATAGGGTCTAAAACTTCTATGTGGCTGCGTGCGGCTAATGATGTGGAAGTGATGATGACGTCGGGAGTGGTATTGGAAATAGGTCGGGTGTGTTTTGGAATATGATGAATGGTTCCGGTTGTTTGTAATTCTATAAGATTTTGAAAGTCTGTTTTTTCTCTAGCTGTGCGACTGTGAATGTTAACATCGGCCATGATGATGTAGTGACGAAAGTTGTTGGAAATATATGTGAAGAACGTTGTCGGAATATTGTGGCCGGGCCTTATGTATATGGTCGCTAGGGTGATGTAGATACTTTTGTAATAGATGGTGGTGATAAGATGTTCTGGAAGGTTGGATTGGTGTTGTCTGTGGGCTATGTATGGAGGAAAACCTATTGCTACTCCACCATTTGTTCGGAGGGCTGGTATGGTACTGTCACAACGTAAGAGGATATATCCTGGTATTTTACAGTTGTGTTTCGGGGTGAGATGAGTTTCATTAAGCATGAATGTATTGACGTGTTCTTCGAGAAGAAGTTGTGTGAAGAGAGGTTGATGGGAGGTTAGAGAGCTGATGTTTAGGAACAAAAACGTCAAAGCCATAATAATCATGATCAGATGATAAGATGTTGAGATTTGTTTACACTTCTGTCTCCAAAGAACTGCCATGAAAATGAACGTACGGGCCGGAATAGGTTGCATTGAAGTTGACATTTAAGGTTGATCTGGCTGCGTATTGGATTTGTTGAAGGATGTGATGGCGTTGAAATGGATGGATATTTTGAAGAGTAACAGTGATGAAAGCAAGAACTTGATCAATGGTAATCGGTTGGTAGATAGAAGTGACTGGTCTGGTACTTTGTGCTGGAGTTTCAGTTGTGCGGATCGGAACGATGAGTTCAGGTTTTGTAGGTTCAGCTGTCGGTCGTGCTTTACATTTGTAACTAAAGGTGGGATGTACTTCACCACAGGTTGTGCATTTCGGAGGTCTTTGTAGGTTGGTGCATGATTTGGTGAGGTGAGACTCTGAACAGAAACCACATTTGATGTTGTTGGTGCATTCAGAGGTAGGATGATCGTTGTACGTTTGACATTTTTCGCATCGAATCGGAAGTGGTGGTGATGAATGTGAAGGCTCAACACGACAATGCTTTTTATAGATGAGAGCGCCATTTGATAAGAGATCATCGATGGTTTCTTCATGATTTGTGAGGACACGCACCATGAAGCTAGCCTCGCCGGTTCTGGTTTTGATGCGAATGCATTTGATTATGGAATAGCCTTCAAGTTTGAGTTCTGATTCTACTTCACTGTCGGTGATAGTGGGTTCCACTCCTCTGATGACGACTGAAAGTGTAGGTTGGCGACGAGGTGGTGGTGGCTGCTTTGGTGGTTTGTTATTTAGACGTGCTAAGTTGGCTGATGAACCGAAGATTTCAAAACCGTGTTTGTTGCGTATTTTTGTGGCAATGTCCGGATCAATTGATTGGATAATCATGCCGTTCCTTGTCGGTATAATGCGACTGATGATGTCTCGACTGAAGTACTTATTAAGCTGTATAAAGAGAAGTTTTGGATTCCTGAATTTTTCGTCAAAGTTCGTCAGAAGGAAAGAATGTTTTGGAGAAAGTTCCGGAAATTGCTGATGATTGTTGATGTCCATTCTATGCTCTATGTCTGATCCTGATTCACTGATCGTGTGTGTCTTCTTGAACGGTGGTGATTGTCGTCCTGAGTTGTCGGTATGAGGTGAGCGTGATGCTGCTTCAATGTTCCGTTGTTTTCTGTTGAGTAATGTTGAATATGGTGGTGGTCCCGGTACCTGTGCTGGTAATCGGTGCTGTAGATGTTGGTCTTGATCTGCCATAATGATGAGAAGAATGAGGGCCAGAGGCCCCAGAAGCGTTAATAGATATGCAGTGTACGTCACGATAAACCTACAGTTGAAATGATGATGGGTGATCAGTCTCTGTGCAATGACTGCAAATTTGTTTCAATCTAACTTTCACCCTCCGACTCTGAGAAGAGCCGTCGATCCCAATGTGATCGTACACCTGTTTTTCTCGCTCGTGCGTGTTTCAACACAAGGTCCTCGTACACAGGTTCACTAACCACAGTTAGGCTAGGTTAAGTTACGTGGAGTACATGTATGGCAATAACTTATATAAAATAACATATTTAGAATATTACCGTGGGAATTTATAATAAATAGGCATATAAATAAATACCAAAGTCAATGGATTTAACAACAGTATATCAACACAAAATACAGTGTTTACATTCTTCTTGTTCACGTAAAATTGCAAAATGGAAGATTTATAATGTAAAAGTACATGTATTTTATACATATTTATACAGCGCCATCTATTGACAATATCTGAAACAACGCCTTATTCTGTTAAATTAAGGAAAGTAATATATTGTAGTTTTGTGCAAAAACTGTACGTGATGGATAAAAGCAGTTTTCAATTTCGGAATGAGCAGGTCAACATTATTAAGAAACAGCAATTACCTGCGAGACAACCGAACCCATGCTGACCAATGAAAATTTCTTTTTATTTTATCGGTTATCTTATCTTTTCTTGCTTTTCGTTTGTTTTCTTTTTATTTGCTCATGAGATAATGAATGACAATTGTAAACATGTTATGCTGTATAGTATTTCAATTTCTACTTTCAAAACATTTGCCAGAAGAAAGACCGGGAAGTGAAGTAATGAACATTGATTTTTCGTTGTCTATGTTCAATTTTTAATTTTATTTATGCCCTTTAGGCATCTAAGACTCAGGTTGATAGGCTATGTTGAATGAATACTTGAAAGAACAAGAAAAACTTACACCAATATTGTATAACATAATTTTGTTTCGCAGCACAGGCGAGTGAGCGTCTACTAAAAAAGTTTTGCGTTTGTCGTTAGTTTTCGCCTGCTTGATTTTTTTCATTTTTATTTAAAAACAACAACATGGGATTAAAAGAAAATACATCTGCACGCTAGGCACTACTGTTCATGAACTTGAAATAAGCATTACCTACCCCTATTACTAAAAATCCGCGCCCTCAAATGATGATCGTACACTTTCTTTTAAGGCTGGATTTCATGAACGCTGGCGTTGTGTGCTTTGCTTGCGATTTGGGTGAATAACCAATTGAAACACGTGTTACACTTACCTTACAACAAAACACGCAATGAAAGAAGTGTTTCAATTGGCTACTAACCCAAATCGCAAGCAAAGCACGCAACGCAAGCTTTCACGAAATTCAACCCTTAGGGCTCATTTTCATGAAAGCTTGCGTTGCTTTCGATTTGGGTGAATAGCCAATTGAAACATGTGGTGCTTCGTGGTGTAGTTTTATTAAGTGTAGTAACACTTTTTTTTTTTTTTTGCAATTGGCTAGTCATCCAAATCGCAAGCAACAAATGCATGTTTGAAAATCAGCCTTTACAGTCAAGCTAAAAGGCTTTGCAAAAAAATACCTGCATGAAACATGCAATTTGAATGTCTTTTGGTGCAACATCACAATATTCAAGGGGTATACCATGGATCTACTTCTAGCGACCCGAAATTGAAGTCAGCACAAGCCATGAGTACATGGCAGGTGTAACTGATAAAAAACAACAAGTGAATATCACGTTCTGTACAATACCATATTTAAAATATTCCAATCTTCCTCCTCTCTACCTCAGCTAGATCTTCATCCATTTTTTGCTTCCACACACCCAGGCATAGGCCAACCAATAAGAGGCAAGTAAATTCCAATTCACCAGGCAAGATTAATTGAAAACCGGCGTCAAGTTGATATTGTATTGGACCAGTCAATCCATCTACCGTATTTACATCCATGGGGGTATACGACGTTTGTAGTTAATTCATTATTTCTTGAATTGTAATTTAGGCTACTTTCTTTTAACGTTTTGAATACAATTTAAGACCCATTGGTACAAATATTTCGTAAAATGGCCATCAGTTCTGTTAAAGAATTTTTGTGAGTACATTTTATATTAAAATGAACAACAAGCTATTTTATAAACATATTCTAGAATATTTAACACTATATTTTAATAAAAAGGCCAATTAAACGTTGATCATAAAAACAACAAACAATCAGCCGTTGTATCCCAACGTTGCTTCTGCTCATAGAGTTACGAATATAAATAGAGGGAACCTTGAGCAGTTTTGTTGGAGAGAGGAATGAAGCCAAGAGACGGAAGGGACGAGGCATTTAGGCCATATTAACTGGCCCCATATTTAGAGACCCTCTTTTCATAGTATTGCCTCTCTGAGGTGCACTCATCCTCCTATCAAAAAAGGTAATCCTCACAGTACTCGGTATAGAGGGACTCTAATGGGGCCACACAAGATTGCTGCCGATGAACCGTAATTTGGCTTCATTTGGCGTCATGTATGTTCTCTCTATTTTCGTCCTAACTCTATGCTTCTGCTCAACGTTTATACAACTAACTATAGGTTGTGCCAGACGTGCCGTCATTGACTCAACCAAGGATATTATAATTAGGTGATAGTCTAAATTTGAAATTACTGAACGCGAACGTACCAACTTCACGCTGCCGTCTTGGTGCACAAAGTCAGAATTTAGGAGAGTGCTATTTATTCCCAACTTTACATATTCATATACTAATTTCGTTAAATATATATTATACTAATTATACAACATAAAAAGAGTAAAACCTTTGTTTTACAAGATGATAGCCTGTATTCTCACTCTTTTAATTTCTGGCTGTGCGCATCAAGATGGCAGCCTGAAGTTGGTACGTTCGTGTTCAGTCTTTTCAAGTTTGGCCTATGATCTAATTCTAATATCCTTGGTTGAGTCAATGACGTCACGTCTGACACAACCATCGACCTCCATTAATACGATACTGGACTGACTGCAGCCATTGAAAATTTCATGAATATATGAAGCCAGGGAGCGGAGAGGAAATTTAATCTCGTTTGTCCACTTCCGGTCTAAACCAATATGGACCAAATTATCGATTCTTACTCAGTTTTCTACGCTTGATATCGCTGTGTGGCCCGTTTCTTGATTTAAGTGTTAATTCCTTAGTTATTCATGTACGAGTTTAAATATTTGCTATTGCCTCTATCTTTCAACACTAAGTAGTCACTCCAGTATCGTTTACGTAGAGCTCGATGGACACAACCTATAGTTGTATAAACGTTGGTTTGTACGAATGACCTCTATCTAAAAGCGATACTGGACTGACTGCGACCGTTCAAAATTTCATGAATACATGAAGCCAGAGAGCGGAGATGACACTTAATTTCGTTTGTCCACTTCCAGTCTAAACCACTATGGACCAAATTTTTGGTTCTAGCTCGGTTTTGTGGGCTAGATAGCGCTGTGTGGCCCGTTTCTTATTTATGTTTTAATTCTTGCAATAAAA
>JAGDQP010009271.1:0-43767 GCA_022664845.1 Lepisma saccharinum
TAAAAGATAGTGCGTGGCACATACAAATGATATAATACTAGGCAGCGCAAGGCTCGCTGTTTCATTCCTGCCAAACAAACAGAGAAACAGTTCAATGTTCAATTTACGCCACGGGAATTAAAACCCGCGTAGACGGTGGCGCCAGTTCTGCCTCTAGTGGAATTTTATAACTGTATGGTTAGGACGCTAAGCCAGTGACTCGAAGGTTCCAGCTTCAAATTCCGGATGGGAATAGATGTTTTTGATTGTGGATTTTAACTAGAAAGTGACAGGCAGAAGTAAAATGTTATTAGAATGGCTAATACAAAATAAAGGTTACTAAAGTTTCACCGGGAATCGTTCTTGAGACCTC
Organism: Lepisma saccharinum; assembly: GCA_022664845.1. Taxonomy (NCBI): domain Eukaryota; kingdom Metazoa; phylum Arthropoda; class Insecta; order Zygentoma; family Lepismatidae; genus Lepisma; species Lepisma saccharinum. The sequence continues at coordinate 353 of JAGDQP010009271.1, forward strand.
CTAATTACAAGGCAAACAAGCTAACGAATGTTCTGCCTCATTCGTACTGTAATTCATTCAAATTAAAATATTAGCATTGAAAATTTAATAATATTACTTGGTGCAATGATGAAAGTATGAAGTTCGGTCTAAAATTTGAGAACCCCTGCACTAAAAACACGGTGTAAATAGTCAGCTATCAACCATTAACCAATGTCATACGTTGCATGGTATTTTAGCAGTCTACTTGTAGGAAGCTGATTCTGAAATTCTAATCATATTTCTTCCAGTTATCACTTAACACATGCCTTTACTGATAGGGAACTGACGTACAGTACTTTTCCAAATTGAATAAAATATTGATCAAATTAAAAATTTAGAAGAGTCAATGCTTGTGAAAGTATTTACATTAACATGGGGCCCGTATATTTACATTAGCGTGGCGACTGCCTACTGTAGCTATGCATTAGAACGGCCCTGACTCTGTGCTAACTATTTACATAGGTAACTTAGTTACTTTTGGCGGGACCATCTGAACGATTGGAGGCCCTGAGCTGCAGACCCTTTAGTCATCTTAATTCTACTCTGTTCCTGAGTTGAAAGTTGTCGACAGACATACATAGCGGTAGTATAGGGCTTCACAGCACTTGTTCCTGAAGTCTAAAAGTGGTATAAATTTTCATATAGGAACTTCTTAGTCTATGCAGAGATTTAAATATTTCGCTTCTACCGTGATCACAACTATGTAGTTACCCATTCTACACTTCACTCAATTCTGTGAAATCTGACTTCCTTAGCAGGCTGCATCAGATGCTTCCATCAACATCATTGAACAATTTTATGGCTAGAGTGATGCTACTACTTTTTATAAACTAAGGGCTTTACATTTGAAAGATACAAATTAATCTTCTCGTTTTGAAGGAGTCATTAATGCTCTGCAACTCTCTGACATTTGCTAAGCTTTTAATTTGGTTGATTTTTATAAAGAATTTTCTCCCCATAAGAAAAACTCTATGATGTAAACTCAAAATAAACAATTGTTTCCTCTAAATTTAATTTAAATGCTATTCCAAATTCCAAATATATACGTACGTTGATATCTTGTGTTCAGAGTATTCCTGATTTAACCCCATTTGCTTAGACAATGATTCCGATTCTTAAAACAAATGGAAAAATGACAGGAATAAATCAGCAATTCTGTTAACATAAAAAACTCTTTAAGTTTCACTTAATTTTGTTCATAGTTGTCAGACATCTCATGACCTGATTAAGGGAGATACAGCATTAATCGCAAAGGCCAAAAGGGAAGTAAAATATTATGGGTTTTAATGTTAAAAAAGTAAAATATCTCATGCATACAAATTTAAATATATAGTAGTTTGTTATTTATCATAATTTTACGCGTATGCTTAAAATTCAATAATAGCCTACACTTCTGAGTGTTTCCTTGAGTTTTTTCTATCTTTATTTTCTTGGTGTTGTGAAAATTGCATAGCCATCAGGATGATGACATTTCTTTAGTTAGCTGTCATGCTCTATCTCGTATTCACACAGTAGAAACCTGGCAACCCTACATATCACTTTCTGCATATAACTAATCAATTACCATTGTCAGGAACGTTTTGGCGTCGTATTATTGTACCGGATACAGTACAATACTGCAGATTTTCATTGGCGATATTAAATAGACACGTTCACTTCTAGACGGTGTACAGGAATTATGAAACAGAGAAAATATATATTTTCGAAAATCGTTTCGGATAAACGAGGTTCTAGTGTATATGATTTAATCTCTTATTTCTCTTCAGATTATAAATACCACTAGTAAAGATCCAAACGTTTTTCTCCTGTAAATTTTAGAAATACGGTTGATCACATCAAAAGTTAACCCTCATTCTGTATTATCAAACTGTACAAGTTATCGCCTTGTACTCTTTTACGGAAAATACAGTTTTTTGAGCATTGTATTCTATTTCCTTTAGGCATGTATGACTCGCCACATGTGTATTTTATTTTATGGCTTTTGACCCATACATTGCCACGCATTACCTTGCAAATAATTCACGCAAACACGATGTCATTTCCTGTTTGTTCGTCACATATATCCTTCCGTATTTTTTAACATCTTGCACAATGTGCATTTATGCTCCGTTGTGACTTGTGTTTTTGGTAATCACACGGGTAACAATGATTTTCTGTAATTGCAAAGTTGGAAGAAGTGTTTGGAGCCGTGTTATATTGCCAGTTTACCATATGTATTTATAGCATTGAAATAACACACATACGAAACATGCCTAGATCCTGATTCAGAAGGTTAATTTATAATTTTTCACAGCTATATCTTACGAGCTATTCGTATTACATGTGCTTGTTGAACACATACTGGTAACATCTCTTGATTCTTAAAACACCGGCACACATTCTTTTGTTGCCGTCATTGTATTGCCTTGATAATACCACAGACTGTTAATTATTTAGTTATGCCCATAGTGCTGTTACCGTCCATACAATTCATTTTATCTTTATCTTTAGTTATGCGCTGTATGTTGGCGACAATCAGAGATACTGACGCACTTCCTGGACTTTTACTGAGACGATCTTGTCTTTATATTTGGCATTTTTGGAAGATTTTCCCTTTGCATGCTTTTCCATTTGGATGCTTTTCCCTTTGGACGATTTTCCCGTTCCGTTCACATGAATAATTAATTAGAAATTAATTTTTATCAGATTTGGACGATTTTCCCGTTGAAGTACGCTTGCAAATAATTTGGACGGTCTTCCCTTGGACGGTTTTCCCTTTGGATGCTTTTCCTTTGGACGGTTTTCCCTTTGGATGCTTTTCCCTTTGGGTGATTTTCTTTTGGACGGTTTTCCCTTTGGATGATTTTCCCTTGGACGGTTTTACCTTTGGATGATTTTCCCTTTGGACGGTTTTTCCTTGGACGATTTTCCCTTTGGACGATTTGGACTCGCCCCTTAGTAAGCACACCAGTCCCACAGCAACTGAGTGTACAGGTTTGAAGGAGCGTACCAGTCCGAAGCAACTGAGTACTAGGAAAGAGGAGAGAAGTGATCACCCGGGGAAATGATTGTTTACATTGGTGTATCGGTGTTTTATTGATCCAGATTTGCTGATGTCGCTGACTCCTCCTTCGTATCGGTGGTAGCTCCATCGGTGGCTTCTTGATGAAACTCAAGTTGTCGTCTGCGCTGTTTACGATTCCCTTGATTGTTTGTATTGTAACACCCGTATCACACACGTAGTACACACTACAATCTTGTTTATATTTTGATTATGAGCGCCACGTGCTGAGTACGTGGCGCGGTACTTGGAACGTTACAATATAGTTGTTTTGTCTTTGACGAAAATAAAAACTGGTTCCTTGGTACTTTAAAGTTATTGTCTCCTATTTTTCGAGGTAGGAAAAATTAGTATAAAGTATACGAGCATGATACTATGTGCGTTTTACATGTAACCTGTTAGAGTCTTGTTAAAACAGCGTTTACAGTTTGTTTGATATCAATTGCTATACAGTGTTTCTATGAATGACACCATATCCTAAAAAGTTATTCGTCGGTGAAAAAACTGATGTGGCTCTGTTCCATCATATGCACATAATTAGTGGTACGTTCGGTTTTGGGTTTGTTGAATCTGAACGGTACTTGGTAATTGGATGATATCGGGTCACTGTTGGTGTTCTGTATGTCCAGAATATAGCAATGCAAACACGAATTGTACTAGAAATTGGTGTTTTTACCCCGTTAGGCATAGAACACTAGATGTTTAATTCAACGCTAGAGGCCACCACAGTGCAGGTTGCCGTTACATAAAATCTCTATAAGATAGCTTTCGTTTGCGTCAGCGCTCCTGTCATAGATCCGCCGGTCATTGGGCAGTAGTTCTGTTTGTACTAACATTGCGAGATGGGAAGATTCGCTCCATAATTGTGTGAAAACAATACTCATCGTTATACGCTTACTCGTTCCATTACATTGCTGTTCGTTTCAAGTCATGGAAAATCCTATTTTTCAATTCATGGAATATCCCTCTTGCGTCGCAAGAAATGCAGGGTTATAATGATCCTGAAACTATTCTTGACTGTTGGAGATCCCTGTGCTACTACAAAATGGTAGGTTTCTAAGCTGACGACTCTTATCCCGATATGTTGCTGCATTATCTCCTCTATTATTTCTGGAACGACGAAGAAGATGTATTACAATGTTGTGCAAGTGCCCAGAACATTCTAGATCTAGGCTACTATGGTTTCCTCGGAAGTGTTGAAAGTAAAGAACTGGCCTGGAGTTAATATACCGGGCTTTTTATAATAGTTTTATTTCACAGGAAGCCCGAGAATTCTTTGGGTTCGGTCCTTGTTCGATTGGTGGTTGTGGTGACATTGACCCTGATAGTGATGATGTGTGTAGTGTCCTGGAACTCGATACTAGTGATTATGTGTGCGGTCATGTCCTGCATACTGCTACGAATATGGATGTGACACAGTGGATGCAGGAGCATACTAAGTGTATAATGTACGGTGCTGGACGTGACCGTCAATTTGAGATTATTTCTGAGAAACCCAAAACGTATCCGAATTTCCTTCTACGAGGTCGTGAAATAACAATCAGACCTATTGTAACAACTATTCGTGATCCGGACAAGTTCGTAATTAATTTGTTTGAGTTTTCCTTGGACTAATTACTGCACGATGTCGAACCCGCCTCCGAAGTTGGAGTTAGTCTCGAGAGCTCCAAGTGCACTGTGGGAAAGCCTGTATACATACCGTTTCAATTACGAGCACATCTTACGACGGACAGTATGCTCAGAAAAATCGAAAATGTCTTAAACTCCAACGAGGAATTCCTATTAGGTGATAATATTGCCATTAGGGTTGATATTACAGATCCGTGTCGAGGTCGGGGCAGGCGTCACAATGATAAGTATTTACATTATGCTTATCATTTGCAAAATCATATTATTAATGTAGAACAACTTCCGATTTGCCTTGCCTTAGCATTGGTACTGGGACGAAGTAAGGCCGATAAAAATTATATTAAAACCGCTTATATGAAATCTCATCCGGAAAACTGTCATGCTGACCTATGGAACTGTTATTTTCCGTGGGTTGATTTATGTAGTATTAATGGTGGTAGTTTAGATGACGTGGACCTATTTCAAAGGTACTTTGGTGGGGCATATCAAATTATTGTTTATGGTCGCGTCTCCAAAAGCAGTCAGTACGAAAAAACGTAATTTGGTCCAACGGGAAAACGAAAGATTTTTATTCGGTTCAATGATAACCATTACGATGTCATATATGGTATTGCAGTCTTCTTAGGGGGTAAAGGGTATTCCGAGTGTTGTCTAAATCCCTATATAGAACGTCGGTTTCACACATGCCCATATCTGTGTAGTCACTGTGAAACCTATCATCCCGATACAGAAAGTACAGATGAGACAAAACCATATTGTCACAAGTGTAATCGTACCTGTGTTAATCAAACATGCTTTGACAGACATGTTGCAAAGGCTAAACGGAAATCTATATGTGATCATGTTCAGGTATGCGTGCAGTGTGGCGTAAAATTCGATTGGCGCAACAGAAAAGCGAAGCATGTGTGTGGTGAGCATTTTTGTAAAATGTGTTCAGCGTATGTAAATGAAAGCCATATTTGTTATGTAAAACCTGAACGTCCTAAACGTGTCGAGGATTTTTTATACATTGCCTAGATATTGAGAAAATGCGTATGGATGCGAATGGTAAGTGTGATAATGAATTGGAGCCTAATTTAATTTGTGTATCGCAGCGATGCCATAAATTCAAAGATATGCATGACAATAGCTCTAGATGTAATGTTTGTGGAAATGCTGATGGCTCTCGTGACTACTTTTTACACTATAGACCCATTTGTTACCCATGTGTTAGAGTAGGTTCCTAAGTTTACATTAGTGTTGCCTTGGCAGATAATGCGCGCGGCATTGACAATTTATTCGTTGCCTATGAAATATTGGAACAACAGCAATTTGTACCAGAAATACTTAACAGCGGCCACAAAATTATCCAGTTAACAATAAACAACATTATATTCAAAGACAGATTCCTGTTTATAGCGAATCGATTAGCAGACGTCCCGAAAACGTTAGCCCGGGACGAATCCCTGAGGAAGGGGTACCTTCCGCACCTATTCCACAACCCCAGAAATCAGAAGTACGTTGGATTATATCCAGACTTTGAGTATTACGATCTAGGAACTAAATCGGACAAAGATGCCGTGGCTATTGCACTATGGTATAAGCAATGTGTCAAAGGGAAAGAAACATTCGACTTCCAGCGTGAACTGTTGGCCTATTGCCAAAGTGACGTACGTATCCTCCTCACATTAGCACTTATTCAGTTTTTCAATTTAATCGAACGTACAACAGTTGGTCTTCAATGCTTTTTGCATACCTGTACCATTGCTGCGGGGGTGATGATGTGTTATCGAACCCAGTATCTTAAAGAAAATACCATCTCTGTCATCCCACCATTAGGGTTTCATCATGGTACTAATCAAAGCAGGCAAGCGAAACTGTGGCTTAGGTATATAAAATATACACATAAAGTCAAGTTGCAAAGCTATGAACGCGGTGGTCAAGCTCAACTTAAACAATTCAAAGTTGATGGATATGATAAAACTACTCGTACTACATATGAGTATTATGGTTGTTACTACCATGTGCATCAATGTTTAACCCAACTCTAGGATTTAGCTATAGATAAACAATGGCGTAGTCTAAATAGTAGTTATGCCGACACTAGGGAAGATTTTCTGCGTCAGACGTGTAACGTAAATGTTGGGTCCATCTGGGAATGTCAGTGACACAAACAGGTAAAGACTTCAGAGGATAGTCAAGCCTTTCTTCGCGATCATTTCAGATAATGAAGCATATTATGTCCGAAGGATTCCTTTAAGAGCGGAAGAACCGAATGCTTTCAAGGCCTTTACAAATGCATTGAAACGGAAGTAATCGATTTTCTTGATTTTACCTCGTTCTATCCCTGGGTCATGGCTACCCGTCCACTTCCGGTTGGACCCATAACAGTGCATAAAGGTACAGATATGCCTGATCCCAGTCAGGTTCACGGTTTAGTCTTTTATAAACTACCCTTTTAGTCTTTTAAAGTCTTCCCTCCAACAACTCTGGCCATTCCCATATTACCGTACAATGCCCATAACAAACTAATGTTCGGTTTGTGTAGAACGTGTATGGAGATGTTACATACCGAGGAATGCACTCAAACAGACGAAGAATGAGCTATCAAAAGTGTTTTCTGTACACCCGAGCTCCATGCTGCAATCAATGTCGGTTATGGTATTCTGCAAATGTACGAAATTTGGGAATTGGAAATATCAGTGGACTTGTTTAAGCGGTACGTAGGAGCCTTCCTTAAGATGAAGCAGGAAGCCTCTGGATTTCCTGAGAATTGTCAAGGTGAGGAGAATAGACAACAGTATATTCAGGATTATGTTAATCATGAGCGAAATCATCTAGTGTATGATAACATTATCAAAAACGAGGGCCTTCGATTCATTGCAAAAATATATGTAAACTCCTTGTTTAGCAAATGGGCACAAAGGTGTGATCTTCCAAAAACAAAGGTTGTTACAAAAACTCAGAAGTTTAATGAAATTGTCTATGCTCCTCATCTGGAAATTCAACATGTAAATCTAATAGGGAGTTACCTAGCGGAATTTGGTATCGTGCAATACACCTTACGCGTTTAGCAATATCATGCTTGAAGCTTTTATTTCGTCATGGGTACGCCTACGACTGTCTAAGGCAATGAGTTCTATCAGCATAGCTCGTCTCCTATACTGTGATACCGATAGTATTATCTACGTTCGACGTCGGGATGAACCTCCATTGCTCCCACTGGGTGATTATCTTAGTCAACTAAAGGATGAAGTGCCTGCAGGGTGTACAATGCGTCGATTTACTTCTGGGGCTCCTAAGGATTACTGTTACGAACTAAGGGAAATATCTATGGGGCAATTCAAGCATGTGATCAAAATTAGTGGTATAACTATAAATCAGCGAACACGATACAAGATTACATTTAAGGATATGTTTAAGGTAGGGAAGAGTACGTATAAAGGTAAACAAATCGTTACACCTAATCTTATCCTGCGAAAGGCCGACTTTCGTTTCGTTTGCAAATCTCAGGTGAAACGCTATGTTGTCGTGCAACAGCAAAACGCCGCAAATTAAATCTATTGTGAGAAAACAATATATGACAGTTCCCTATGGATATCGAAGTTAGGAAAAAATTGAAGTAAACACATGCATGTCTTTTTATGGGATACCCATTTATTATATACCCGTAACATTGGTGGTGGTGATTGAACCATAGTACACGGGCACGATCAGTACAATATCAGAGCACGAGAATGACATGTAAGTACATACATGTGTACAGTTTCACTTGGTCTAAGTACTCTGCAAACCAGATTGATACCTGTGTATTGGTCAGCCCAGTGTATTCAATGACACCAAATGTTCTTTACTGGGTGGCCGCTGTTCATTTGTAGCATAGTTTATATAAAACATCATGATTTCCAAATGAGTGTATACTGTAATTATTGATACGTTCGTTATCTGTAACATTTTTTTTTCTTCAGGTGGGAAGACAACATTTTGTTTGTAGCCATGGTTATATGTAATCACAAAAAAAACTGTATTATGCTTACAAGACAATAGACTTTGCATGTGCTGAATCTCACGTAACGATCTATCGTCAAACGGTGTATTGGGGGAGACACTACACTATTTGGTTTATATGAACTTGGTATGCTGTTTGTTATGCAACAAGTTTTTGAACTATGTTCAATGTATTGTCGACTGTTATATCCTGATGTTGTCATGTATATCATCTTGTAACTGTTTGTCACTATACAATAAAGATTTTTTCAATTCAATCGCTGTGTCTCTTTTTTTTAATCCTGCTCCAAAGTGGAAAGTGAAGCATCATGTTCATAGTCCTTTGTCCACAGCACATCGTAGATTGCCTGTGCATGATCGTCGTTAACAATCATCTAAGTATAAGTACGTATAAAGTGTTCTACGGTGATGTCTTGATCTGGATGCATTTCAACAAGAATAGTGTAGATTGAATGATATGTATCGTAAAATGCCAACGTCTCCAAAACTTCATCTCGTACATCTTCTGCTGAAATTTGGTGCAAGCATGTCCCTTATCATCATCTTCAAGAGGAATACCCGCATAACAGTAAATGCAGGTCACAGAAAAGGAGGGCGTCCAATGCCCAATAGCCTGCAATATGCAATTTGCACTCACGTGTGAGTCTAAACAGGTACAAGCCGTCATTATTCTCGAAATTGGGTTCAATGCCTGTCGCTGCCGTTGCTTTAAAGCAATTACCAGCGAATCACCGTGCTCCATTGCACTTTTATTGTGTCTTATTGTTAACCAATGACATTATGGTAAAAATTAATCAATAGCGAACGTGTGCTCCATCCAGGAACCCAATATTGGCTACGTGGTGTAAATCTTTTCCGTAGTTGTAATTCTAGTACTTTGTATTCATAGCTGACATTTGGGATGGTTGCGTCATCGAACCATGTTCAATAACGTCACCAGGTGTCTTACTTTTTATACTTAACTAAAGTTGCAAGCGTTGTCGTCTTATGTCGGCTGGAAAACCTACCTTTGCTAGTTTGTACTCATTTTATAAAAGTGCTATCCGTTTCCCTTTCCCCTGCTCGACCAATTACCAATCTATGTGCACGATTAATTTCCGGAAGCTGGATGCACATCTGTGCTTGTTTGTTTCAAATTCCATGTCCTGCCAATCCAATGACCATGTTTAGCTCTGTATCTGTTTGTCAATTCGACTATTCACTATCAATATACATGCTATAATAATACTCTGCTATAGTGGTCTGTTTCGGTGCTACAGACGCCTAGCCTATAATTACCTAATACCTCTGGCATTTATTTCGAATATTTGAATACAGCAAATATACTCATTTGGCTGCATTTCCAATATTGCTACCTATTATCATGTTCGATCACTAGTGCTACTATTACATACACAGGTGGAGGGACCGAAGGATAACACGTAGCTGGTACTATATTTAGGGAACTGGTGCCATTTTCCTAATATTCTGTATATAGTTCCTATATGTGTCGGGTATTTTGACTGATCAGTTGCAAATTTGGAAAAGCCAATCCTGGTATAGCTTTATTACGGATACATAAAACTATTGACACTGCGCTACGGATGTAGCACAAATCTTGACTAATCAGTTACGTCTTTGGACAAGCCAATCCTGTTGTATCTTTATTACGGATACATAAAACTATTGACATTGCGCTACGGTTGGATTGCCCACTTGTTAACCTACAGATTTAATATTATTCGTATTCGTACGTTCTAATAATATTAGTATTATTATTCTCACGTTGGATCTTTTTATTATCTTAATTCGAAAGTGACATTCTTAATGTGAGGTGATGCTTATGCAGTGAGTACAGTATTAATGCACATTCCCGCTACGTTAGCTATGATTTCCCACGTTTGCGGTGTACTGAGATCGTTTGCTTACAACTAAACCTGTCACAAAATCACAATACTAGTACCCACACGTGCTATTCGTAGTTTTTAACGTATAGGTCTCATCTACATTGTTCCATCGCCATGTTGAACAAATTTATCCTGCAGGCTGGATACGCTCGTGTTACGTTAAGGAACATTTATTTTTATTTCTATATACATTCTCGTTTACATTTGTACACTAGGTTCGTAAACATTGAGAATATATTGAATTTAACATTTCGCGCAGTTGTTTTCCCGTTTGATTTTACAACAGGTATGTTGGCACTTTTATCTTAGAGGGTGGGACAGTTTCCGTATGTTCAAGACAGCCTATTCTTAATTTCTGATAAGTTCGCGCTTTACTTTTTCGACCTTGGTTAGTAAGCAATGAAAATACACTCATGTTATATTTTCCAATTATTTAGATGTTGGCAGGGATTTCATTTGCCGCCAGTGGCCAATACAGATCGTGTTGTAGTCATTGTCTTGTGGCCTGCTGACTATTCTCGCCTTTTCCTATGATATTGACATTAAATATCTCTCCGACTGACCATCAAATATCAATCCGACTGGCCGTTGGCACAACTTTCACAAAGGAAAATAGCGTATTCGGGGAATTTCAGCAATTTATCTAAAGGTCCCCGACCCATCAAGCGGTTTTGTACACGGCAACATTTTTTTCAATATTTGCAGCGTTTCATTCTTTGTCAGCAATTCACACACATATGAGTAAAACAGCCCAGTCCTTACGAACACTATCGTCGTTCTTTGTGGTAGGTTAGCGTGCTATTTTTATAGAGTGACGAATATACAACAATTTTATTCCATTAGAGAATGCATTATTGTGCCATCTGCTTAAACTATACTGCTGGGGTGAAACGCAATCGTGATTTCAGTAAAGCAAACAGCTGTTGTGTACCCCCCAATACAAATATTCCCAAGTGTTGTTTCCTATCTGAAGTTCTCGTTGCCCTGGCGGTAGGGATTCCCACCACCACGAGGAACCAGGTTCGATGCCTGGACTGGGTTACATATAATGTTAACCAACTCATAGCGATACGCCTATGGCCACGGGGATGCAACTCACATATATACACGACTTAGCTGCTTGCAATGAGGAACCTGTCATCGTTAAGACAGAACGAAAGTATGCGGAAATCTCCGACCTATGCCGAGACCATTATACAATGTACGATTTGCACGTATGCACTACTTGTTAGCAACATTTGGTTTTCTAAAAAAAAATATTTAATTTCTTTCTTTTTCGAGTACGACACTTTGAAGAATACAATATATCTTCTCCAATCTTAATCATCCCCAACAGAACCCTTGTAAGTCGATCTTTCGTTAGCTGCTTTTAGCTTTAGCCGCAAAGCAACCGTCTCAGTCGGAACGTCTCCTCGTCTCAATCACATTCAAATTACAACACTGACTGCCTACACCTCCCATCCTTCCGTACCGACTAGAATTTTTCAGCATTTTTCTTTCCTTATTTATTTATTTTACAATTCTCTCTGTCTTCTGTTGTTCCGGAACATTAACTACCGATCTCGTCTATCCCTTATTTGCTTTTAGACTCTCCTCCAAGATGACAAATTAAACACGCCAGGGCCTATTGCTCAACGAGTGTCACTAATTCCTTTGTCAAAACCTTCCACCAAATTATCAACGTACGTGGCATGTATTATGGCTCCTAGCAAGAGATATAATATCACGCATCCACGGATTATTATTTAACGAGGATCTCCGTCGATCATCCTTTGTCTGCTTGCGTATAGATCTACCGTCTCATTACGAGTATTAATGTCTTTCACTCCAGGGGAAAGTATTTCTCTAACGTAAAAGGAAAAAAAATCTTCCATTTGAAACTAAAGGCCTACTCCGAGCGGCTCTCCATCTACTGTAGTCTAAACCTGTTTTGTAAAGAACAACAAATTGATATAATACAAAAACGAACGAATCCTTGACAAGACAGTTTAATATTAGAAGTGTCTTACAAAACTATCGTGAGCTCAGATTTACCATCGTAACTTACATTCCGTTACATAAAAAGGGTTTTGTGGAAGTCCCTTCACAGAAAAAAGGTTACAAAAGAATGGATATACTTGAACATGAAACTCTCAGAGAGGGAGGATAAAAAAGAGCACACAAAAACATCTTGTTTGGCTGAAAAAAGGGGAACAAAAGAAGATCTTGGCATAGGGCACTAACCCTTTCTCTCTCTCTCTCTCTCTCTCTCTCTCTCTTACTTTATTTTTATTTCTTTATTTCTTCCTTTCGTTTTATCTGTCCCGTAAGTGATTTGTCTCTGTCAAGAGTTTGAGGAGTGAAAAATGTTAACAGGAAACGATTTTCCTATCTTAGAAAAGTATTAAATATACAAACGAACATTAAAAATCAGTGCTCTCAATACAATGGAAAAGCGTTGTGCTAAGCAACACACAAAATAAATGCAAGGAGGCGTTTTGCAGTTCAGTAAATGAAGTTAATATGCACAAGCCCTATTAACAAAACAAAATAATGAGGTCTTCTAATAACAGACCCGTTCATTACCAAATACAGAGTGCATACGAAAATAAGTGATATTACCATAACCGTACACGTTATATCACAATTGCCATCGTTTGGCTAACAGCCAGGTAGTATTAAGCCGTTAATAAGCATGCTAATTGGGAAAACAGTAAGAAAAAACCTAATGGCCATAAATATCGATAATACTCTCAAACCGTAGGGCATCAGCAATAGGTATACCTCTAAGAACACTCATTAATGGATACAGTGAGCTTGCCGTGCTGTTCAATGGATTTATGCATTGAAAGTAGACTATTACACACTAGAAACAGTACGTAGCAGCCTAGCCAGCGTCTATTTGAAAAGACAGTGTTGTCAGCCCTTCAAAACCAACAATTAATTGTGTCATGATTACTACTGTATTACTATTAGCCTAGCACCTTACTACTATGTTTCATGAAAAAAAATATTTTTCAGCTGTGAGATTCGTGTCCTCGGCGGCAAAATTATAAATGTTCATTGCCTTAACTGACTACGCCACCGCGCAAATGAAGTAAAATACACAATCAAACACTGATATTACACACAGAATCCTCTTTCATTTCATTCGGTTTTTTAAATTCAGTTTCTGATATTTAAACTTACTCATATGTGTTGTGCAAATAATGATATTAACAACGTCATCAAGTAGTTACGTATATACATATGCGCATGTTGTTTTTCATATTCTCAGCCTTCAAACTTCTGACCCACAGAGTGTTATAATAAGTTAAGGGTCGTATAAAGGTTTCTATATGCTCTACGGATGGGTCGTGTTATACACTGGTGAGTTTAGTTATGCTACTTGTGAAATCAGCCAACAAGCTACTAGTGGTGGAAATATTTTGAGAAACATAAATTATTACATCTTGTAAAATTTAGACTTTTAGCTGGTCACTAGTAAACTACTAGACTAGTATCTTTGAGAAACAGGTTCCTGATGGTGTTTTAATAAGACAAATCTTGGCAATATCTTCTCAGCTTTAAAATAGCTCATGGTTAAGGCGTTTGCTTTCTAAGTCAACGCAAAAACAACACGAGTTCGAGTCCTGACCGGGCAAGAACACTTTTCCTAGTAGTCAATAGTTCCTGCTAGTAACTTCTTTTCATTGTATGTCTAAAGTGTAGAATTTGCGAGCAATCATCCAAGTTGTCTCTACTATTACGTCAAACTGAATATTACCTTGCAAAAATTTCTAAGCTAGTGAATAAGGCCTTCCCACGCCAATGGCGTGAATGTTCTTTCTTCTGACGATGACAAATACAATGATAACACGAATTTAGTAACTAGGAAACTAAGTCCGATGTAGTATAGTTGTTAAAATGTTGAACTTTCAGTCTGTAGATTCAGGTTCGATTCCCAGTTAAGCCACGACTTTTATTTAAAAATATACTTGTATGAGAATGATGCACTGGTTGCGAAATGCAAGTATTGGACAGTCGAGAGATTATTAAGTATATGTGTGATCGTAATAATCAATGAAATTCTTTCCTGATTAATATAAATTGCCCTAGGATTTTTTCTTTCTTAGATCTTTTCGGGTTTGTCTCTTCCTTTAGTTATTTTTCTCTCTCCTTTTGTTCGGTTATATGTGTATGTGTATTTCGAGAGAAATCGAGCGAGAGAAATATATATATATATATATATATATATATATATATATATATATATATAGAGAGAGAGAGAGAGAGAGAGAGAGAGAGACACGAAGATTTTAAGGATAACTGTTTGTGTTCCTAAATATAACAGTAAACCCTTTGGAAAGGCTATTCTTATATCCCGTCCCTCTCTTTCTCTCTCTCTCTCTGTCTGTCTGTGTGTGTGTTTGAACAAGACAAGTTTTGTTGCATTGTATGATGTTTATATTAATATTTCTGCCTATCTATCTCGTGGTTCTATAAGTGATGCTGAACGGCTGAAACTTTCTTTCTCCAAATGGAGAAATATCCTGGCCGTTTTGGCACATGTTAATAAAGGAGGTCAGCTCTTTCTAAGAAGAGTATAGCATCGTCAGGCTAAAGAGTATTGTAACGTCAAAAAAGGCGCTTGTTAGAACTCACGAGTCTAATTTATAAAATGGAAAATAGAAATATCGAGAAAATCAATAGAAATGCTTCCTGCTTGTTTGATAGACGGTGCAAGAGAAATAAATTCATAGAGATGGATTTGAAATTTATCTCCTAGGGATCAAACACTCTTCTTTCTGAGGTTTCAGGTATACACGTCAAAGGTGAAGATTGGGAGATAATTAAAGCGTGCTCCCAAAAATGTAGGACAGAATCGGACAAAAAAGTCTTATCTGAGAACTATTTATTGAGACTCAGTTCATCTAATAGAGCATCTGATTTAATATTGATACGCAATTTTTGAGTAACTGAGGGCAATACGGATATGTCTAAATGCGGAGGAAGTTTGGGATTTCGTTTGTCCAGACTATGGCAACATTTCCACATATAACCAAATATTTGTTTAAGTAAGCAACGTTTATCTTTCCACCCACATTATGGACAGTAAAGGATATTCAGTCCGTCACTGTAGTGCCAGAAAACATGCAGTGTTGCCAATACCAAGTACGATCATTCTCCATTTATATCTCTGAAAGTTTGCACCACTGCTTGAAATATGTGATATATATTATATTTGATTGTTAACATTCATTGTAAATATATAAAACCTCATGTAGTGCAGCTGAAAAAGTAATTTTATGTTGAGTTAGCAACAATGCATGACTACTGACACAGCAATGGCAGACTGTGTATAGCCTAGTCTTCAAATCCCGACTGGAAAGTTTCACTTTGATTACCTAAATGAATTTGAAGATTGAATGTGTACATGTTGCCCTAGTCTGCATACACGAAACCGCCAAGTTCTTCTCACTCTGATGTCTTCCGTTCTTCCCTTCAATCTCTAGAAATTTGTATAAGAACGTTAAATCAGATTTTCTGTCACTTGAGATGGTTGTAGTTGGGGCAGGGCTTTAGTCTACACTGGCATTCCACTGGAAAATCTTAAAAGTGGGAAACTAATAATACGAGTTACACAAGTGGTTATGCAACTCACCATGCTCTACTGTTATTTGAGTTGCATAGAAGTGGACGGTAACTGATCGTACGGTCGCAATATATTTTTTTAAAAATTCCTAAATACCTATGCTTTATTTGGGATTCGAACCTGAAACATCTTGGACGCGTGTCTGAGGCATCAGACTTTACGACTACCGAGGCTGACATGTAAGGTTTTGTGGCTTTAGTAAATAGTGTTTGAGAAATGTTTCTACAATTCAAAAGCCAATTATTCGATTTAACTTATATATAATACATAAAATGCAAGTTAGTCAAAAATAAATTAGAAAATAATGCAACCAATAAGTTTCAATTGAAATGTAGGCATCGAAAGCAACAACATAATATTTTCACAAAAAAAAATAATTAAGTCTAAATTTTCCAACACTTATAGTTTAAGGAACGTTCCTTTTTAAATTCTTGTATCATTTCTTTTTATTCGCTGGATCACTTCTGGTTTGCGATCAGACCTAAACTGAGAGGAGAATGGGTGCTCCCTCCAGACTTTACGCCTGAAACGACACTCAGCAAGGGGAACAACCATAAACTGTTGATTCGAAATACGTTTATATGCCAATTTTTTTTTTTTTAATTAATGTTAACGTTAAAATCTCATTGGAGCTTTATATGTGTGACCTTTGCGTCCTCAGGTCAATATTCATTAGTTTACCATGTTCATGAGGAAAGAAAGTAAAGGACTCCGACCTTCAGTCACTAGTCCTTGAGCAAGAACCCCAAAAATGGGGTGTCTGGTTTCATTTAGAGGGAATAAAAGACTCATACATTTCTGAGTAGCTAATACTCTAAACTTTCAGATTTGGCATAATACTTCTCTGAAAGCAGTAGCTTTCAGAGGCTAACCTCCCGCCCCCCTTCCTTTTAGAATCTTAAAGAATTTGTTTACGTAGCCCCGCTGTCTTTTCAAATACCTGTACGTCTGGTCGTTTTGCTCACAGAACTATGAGTTATACCTCTTTCGATCTGGAAGTATAGACCTTTAAGTGATGTAACACACTTATGAATAGTACTGACGAAAGGAAAGTAATAAGGGAAAATTTAAGAAAAATTCCCTAAAAACTCCTTTTGCCGATTTTCTTATCTTATTATGTGACAACATTGCATGAGGAAGTAAACGACCCCTATATTTCAGAGTAGCTAATACTCTAAGCTTTCAGATGGGGTATGATACTTTAATCTTAAGTCCTCGAGCCAGGGAGGGTGACCATGTCCCTGAGTCAGACACCCAAAACTGGGTGTCCGGTTTCATCTCGAGGGAATAAATTTCACCCATATAGTTCGATTCTAGACAACTTGAGAATAAATCAGAGGCATAATAATACTTTTTGACTTTTGATAGTTATCATGTCATAAATATATCGGAGGTTGAGACGTAATTTTTATGTGAAAGTTGGTTCGGATTTGTTATAAGTTGTTTAAGGAAGAATTTCTATAAACCAGAAAAATTATCAAGAGGTTGAGGGGGAGGGGAAGAGAGTCACACAATTTAGTAACGATTTCGAGAAAAGTTTATGCAAAAGAAACTCATATAAGTTTTTGGATCCTGGTCTTAAAAAAATGACTGACTGACCATGAATGATGAGGAATAAGTTCCAAATTTTGTTGGGGGAGAGTGAGGAGGGAGCAGGAAGGGGGGGCTATATTTTTCATTTTCAGTTGCTATTTTCTACCAGATGTGGTCTCGTAAATTGCTAATTCCATTTGATGTTTGAAGCGAACTGAATATTAGAGTGGAACACGAAAAAAATTAAATACGGGGAAGAGAGTAAGACTAAGGCTTTATAAATAATTCGAACCCATAATATTTTAACTTTGGAAATGTTTTGATTGTAAAATATCGGTGGGCAGATTAGTTAAAGAAAAGCTCGTAAGTCACCAAGGAACTTTTTTACAGTACCATTAGAAAATATAATACAGGTATCAATATGTAAATGACATTTTATTTGCATTAGTTATGTTCACCATAATTCAAATATACCATGCAAATAATAAGCACATGAAAAAATAGGCGTCTCTCATGACGTAGCTTGTACCCAGTTGAATATTAACAGTTTTTGTTTTAGAATTATGATATCCTTTCTTTTGATTCATTCATCATCATCTGTGTCTACAACGTGGTCTAACAATTCAGACATTTTATCTTCTTGATAATTTGCACATTGTTTGATTTTGCACATGTCAGTATACTTTAATAATTCATGTTTTATGCACTCACAATTGGAAGGTACACAGTTTCTAGCACACACGACAGCAACTTCATCACTTCTTGTGGTGCAGGCCGACAATCCATCCAATCGATGTGAGGTGCATGAACCTCACCGGATACGTTTGTTCTCCAACCAGGAAGATTGGAACTTGGTATGCCAGGATTCGCTTCCATCGCATTTTTCCAAATGGTTGTCTGGTAATTAGCTGTTTGGATATGCTTCTCACGAGCTTTCTTGCAATGTGGTAGCAGGTGGGATTCAACTAAATCGTTCTTTGCACAGAACAGAAAGTACCTTAATTCATTTACAGAGTTCACATTGTGACCATATAACCTACAAACGAACTTTTCTACTGTATCCAACTTCTCTTTCTCAGGTCTGAAACTTTCTGACAGTTGCTTCATTGCCTGTGAAAAATCTCCTTTTTTAAGAAGTGTAAAAGCCTACCAGCAAAAGAACTCACTCTATCACAGCCTGTGATAGCGTGAAATCCTGCTAAGGCTGAACAAATGTTTTCCCCACTTCCATGATATATCTTGTTCATATAGTGGTAACAAAGACAGTTGGATCTTCCACTCTTCAGGAAAATATGTCATCCGTGCTTTGTTAGTTCGTAATGGTGCTCAGTACTATGACTGCAATTTCTGTATCATTACTGTTGATTATAATGGTAGAGCAGCCTGATCTAAGAACATGAAAGGCATGAAGCACAAGTCTTGTGTCTGATTCCTTCTGTGAACACCATAATTCTGGAGTATTTGTCACTGGCAACGTTGAAGACAGCACTTTTTCTCGCATGTTAGAAACACAATTTTGTTACTCAGTTTTTGAGTAAACTCTGAAAGCTACCATTCTGTCCATAGAAATGGAATGAGCTCAGATTTTTCAGATATCAATATTCAAACTTTATTTCTAAGAAGATAAGATAAAGATAAAAGTACAGGCAACCATTACAAAATTAGTAATCAAATACATGATGGGCTCCAACGAGCTTATATGCTCACACTAAGGGCATACTCTAGATGGTAACACTGTTCTACAATTGAAAAGCAATAATTTGAAAAGAAATTAGTAAGTCTTTTTCTGTATCTATAAAGGTTCTCAGTAATATTTTGACAAAACAATTTATGTATCTGTAAAAAGTTTCCAAAAGTATTTTTTACTTCATTTTTAAATTTGGGAATAGATTTTATGGTCTTAATGTGTTTAGGTAAAGTATTATAATTTTGACATAAATTATATTTAACACTATTGGTACCATAAGTAGAAGTTTTAATGCTATCAATGCTGATTTGCTCTGTTTGTCTGGTCCTATGTCCATGCACTTCATTCCTTTTTATCAACAGTAAATTACTGTGCATATTTCCACCCAGTGCTTTATGAACGTAGATACATGAATGAATTTTAAGTAATATTTCCAGCGGAAAAATATTTGTTTCATAAAACAAACTCTTACTTGGATGATATAACTGATACCCATACATTATTCTAATAGCTTTTTTTTGTAATAATACAAGTTTATGTAATATTGTTTTGTTTGTGTGACCCCAGATTGTACATAAGTATATCAGATGACTTTGTATAAATGCGTTATAGACCATTTTTTTAACATTCAATGATAAAACATTCTTGAAACGGTGCATTATTCCAACAATAGGGGCTACCTTTTTTTCTAAAAGCGTAATATGCGGTTCCCAAGAAAGATGTTGGTCAATTTTTAATCCTAAATATGTTATACATTCCACTCTTTCCACTACTAAATGTTTTGTACCGATTTTATTTGGTAGTTCTATTTTTGACAAAGGTTTGTGAAAGATTACAAAGACAGACTTCTCTAAGTTTAATGACAGACAGTTTGTGCACAACCAATTGTATAAAGTAGACATATCTTCTTCAATATAGGTTTTCAATTGATCTATTGAATCTGCTTTGTAAAATATTGCACTATCATCTGCAAATAATGTTATTTTCCCTTTCAGATTCAACAACTGTACATCATTTACATATATTAAGAATAACAAAGGGCCTAAGATTGATCCTTGGGGTACACCGTATTCTATTTTTAATTCACCACTTTCTTTACCATTAACTGACACATATTGAGTTCTATTTGATATATAACTTTTCAACCAATTGAGAGGTAATCCTCTAAATCCTATCGTTTCCAATTTAGCTAGAAGCATTTCATGTTTGAGTGTATCAAACGCTTTTTTTAAATCTATAAATAACCCTGCTGCTAATTTATTATTGTCCAAGGTTTCTTGTATCTCAACCACAACATCAGTTACAGCATTCAATGTACTAGATTTTCTTCTAAATCCATATTGATGTTGATAGAAGAAATTTATAGAGTCAAGATATTTTATCATTCTATCATAGGCACACTTTTCAATTACTTTAGATATACAACTCAATATCGAGATTGGTCTATAATTATTAGGATCTAAGTTATTTCCACCCTTATATGCTGGTATTACCTTAGCAAGTTTGCCTTGTTCCGGGAAAACTCCTGAACTAAAAGAGAAATTAACTAACTCGGATAATGTGTTACTAATGGTATATTTGCATTTAATTAAAAATTCATTGTGTAATCCATCTCGTGTTTTATTCTTCTTATTCTTCAATGTACTAATGATGTTAATAACTTCTGCTGGGGTAACAGGAATAAAATAGAAACTAAAATTAGAAGATATCGGGATAATCTGCTTATGATTTGAAATTTTGGGTATTTTGTTGGCTAATTCTTTACCAATATTTACAAAATGATTATTTAATATCTTGGGTATTTCATCATCATCTAATCTAATACCATCTACTTGAAGTTGTATATTTGGTACGTTACTCTCAGATTTCTTGTTTGTCAATAACTCTTTAACGACTACCCAAAATCTCCTACTATCAATTAGGGATTCACTAATATTTTTGTTATAATAATTATTCTTTTGATTCCTTCGAAGTTTTGTCACTGAATTTCTAAGTCTGCTATGCTCTCCACGTATATTCTCGTTATTTGGAAATCTCTTTAATAAAGATAAATACTTATCTCTCTTCTTTACTAATTCTAATAATTCATAATTTATCCACGCTGATTTTCGATTATACCCTTTTCTTTTAGTATCTTGGATACTTTTTGCTTTGAAACTTGCAATACAAATACCTTGCTTAAAATAATTAATTAAATGATTATATTGTTCGTCGATACAGCGCTCATTCAAAATGAAATTTGTATTCCTAAAGTAATTATTGAGAACGTGATAATTTATTTTATAATCTATCAACCTAGGACATGGTTTATCATAAGAGGCTACTCGTTGATCGCTTACATTACACAGCAAAATATTATGATCACTAATATCAACGGAAATATTATTTACCACCACTCGTTCACATAAATTGGTTACCAGTACATGATCAAGCAATGTTTTACTAGAGTGGGTTATTCTAGTGGGATATTTCACATCTACCTGAAACAGGGCATTACTTCTACAAAAATGTTGGTATCTCGCTGCTTCAGGCAGATATGATTTTAAAGTATCTATATTAACATCACCAATTAGTAAGATAGAGGTATTATTACATTTCACAAACATATTTTCCATGTCATCAAGAAAATCTTTACTATGACGCGAGTGTGGATTATACATTCCAATTAATGTATACGCTTTTGATGGCAGATTTATTTGTAAAGCCAACGCGCTATACACCTTGTCAATACGGTTTATTTCTCTACAATTTAAATCCTCACGAACGTATAAAGCAATACCTCCAGCTCGGTCAAAATTCCTACAAACATAATGTATATTGTAACCTTGATATTATAATATTTTATTTCTTCATCATATAACCAAGTTTCAACAACTATTATTACGTCAACTTTCTGTAACTTACTTAAAAGTAGTTCTATTTCATCGATTTTATTTCTCATACTTCTTGCATTTAGGTAGAGAATAGTAAATATGTTTTCACTCTTTAAGTTATCATAATTTTTACAGTAATTATCTAAATTATTGTAATAATATTCATATTGATTCATTCTACTTACATAATCCTCCGGATTACATAATTCTTCAGAATTTATTCTTGTTAATTGAAGTTCCTTGGCACTTGTGTCTCATCTATTGTAGAGGGATTTTCGCTTTCCGGTTTCTGTTGTGGTAGGAATTCTTGACACAGATGAGTGGGAGGGAAGGAGAGTTTTCTTCGGAACACTGGAGGGAGAGGGTAGGGAAGCATTCTTCTGAGCACTTGTGGCTAAAACAAGCTGTTTGAAGGAGGATGGGTCACTGACAGTTAGTTTTCCTTTCTTTTCTCCATTCCAGCTGAAGACCGCCGTGGAACGTGTAGAGTATCGAGAGGGTGGGGGAGGGGGTAGAGAGACCTCTGGCACTGAACAGCTAATATTCTCTGCCTCTGGGGAGGAAAGGTCGTTTTCTTCCTTCTTTTTGTCTTCATTGTTCAACGCGACAGCTCCTTCTTTGTGGGTCGCGTCGTTCCTTTGGGGGAAGTTGACTTGAGTTTCCGTAGTTGCCATATGATCACTTGCACTGTCTTTTACACGTAAGTCATAAACACTATATTTCCTTCCGTCCACTACAAGATGCCTATAGCGTAGGTATGCATAATGTCCATTTATCCTTGCATCTGTCATGTATTGCTTCAATTCCTGTCTTTCTTGTCTTACTTTTTGGGGAAAATCTTCTTCGATGAATATTCTTGAACCTTTCAATAGTTTTTTTTTTCCGTAATATCTCTTCTTTAGCTTTGTCTCGGAGAAATCTACAAATAATTGGGCATGGTCTATCGGTTCTTTTACGGCCTACACGATGCACTCTTTGTAAATCATCCGGAGTAAGTGGGATTCGGAGAGTTGATTGTATTATATCCCGAACTTTACTTTCTGATGCTTCCCATGTCTCATTTTCCTCTTCTGCCACACCAAAAATTACTATGTTTTTTCTCCTTGATTGATTTTCGAGATCATCAAGTTTACTTTCGAGATAGTCCGTGTAACAACGGAGGTCCTTGATTTCGTTTCTTGCCAATCTGTTTTCTTCTTCGAGATTGTATACACGCCTCTGAAGAGTAATCATTGTTTCATTGAGCTTTTTCAGCTCACCTACAATGCTCTCGTTAGACAACTTCACTTCATTCATCACCTCTTTCAGTTGCGCGAACTCACTTATACTCTTTGGGGGACCCGGATTTAATTCTACTCCAGAGATGATCAATAATATCATCACAATGAAACCGAATGCAAATGATAGTTTCGCTGTGTCACTCGCGTGGAAAATTTCTATTTTCGATTTCTTCTTTACAGTACAACAGCAGTATTGCCCGATTCTCATTCTCCACTCGCCGGTTGAGATACCCATTTCCGACACTTCACCACACAGAACTTCGCTGAACCGCTCACCGGGGAGAGCAATAAAATGCGTCCTCACTCAACGACGACTCAATTACTTTTCGTTATTGTTGTTGCTCAAGAATTTGCTCCGAGACCCTCCGCATTCTTTCTGCATTTTTATAGACATGCTTTATAAGTATCAAATACAATATCAACCCGAGGGTAACGACGAGAATCAAGTAATATTTTTTAAAATAACTTTTCTGCTAGGAGGCAAAATGTTTTAGGTATTTCTATTAATTTATGGACCTGGCTCATTGCGTCAACAATGTGTGCTGAAGTCTCTTCTGGTATTGTTTCTGACTCTCACTCTCTACTTAACATATCCATCAGCTTTGACGTAACGGTTTTCCTAATGATTCCTTGTGGCGTTGCCAGAGACCAAGCTAGTGGTCCAAGAGGATAAGCAAGTACTTCCCTCATGTTCAAATATCATTTTTGAGCTATTATAGCCATCTGGGCGAAAATACCCCAGTATGTTTTCAGAATAACGTCTTTCTCTCTAACTTTAATAGTTCTACTTTTCTTTGAATGGGCAAATGTCTTTAATCTTTGCTTACACATTGGAGCGTGGAATGCCCCTGGCTGCACATCTTTCTGGGGGCGTTGCTCTTTAAAGTTTTCATATGCTTTTTCACCTTTCTCATAAGCATGAAGTATGTCGTTACTGATGTCTACAGAAGCTACCATTTGAGATATATTTAGCAGATTAGATTCCTTGAAAGAGTGTGTCCATACCGTCGTCAATATCTCAACTATCAACGATTTGTTTTTCATCTTTCGTGATTCCTGATGGTGAAAGGTCAGGATGAGTGATTTTAATTTTTGGTGAAGAGTCTGTGGCTCCTCTAAGCATACGTAGAAACTCTTCCCTTACATCTGAAACTACATAGTACCTTTCATCAGCAGCCTAACGAGTGTTAAACTTGATTGTTCCAGCAGGCTCTTGGGTGTCTTTGTTGACAGTCTCTTCAATCACTTGGCCTGCAGGTATTTTCACAAATGTATTAACGTTTTTAGTTTGTACGAAGAACTCACCTCTTTGAAATGCTTCATACACTGTTGGATGATGTTTTCAAGACCTAACATTTCATTGTAATATACTGAAAGATAGCGTGCATAATTTTGATGGTCACATGCAAAATCACACGGGATTTTCTTACGCATACTTGCCAGATAAAGTGGCCAGTTACCTTCTCTGGTTACACGAACTGTCATTAAAAGAACATCTGCCATATCCACGTAGGATATTCAAAAGGAAAAGGGGTCACCATTTTCCTGCCTCAGGTGGTCGACATATGTTTCAAATATTTTCCAAATTTTAACAAAAGACCGTTCTGACAAAAGTTGAGAAAAATGCTCAATAATGCCTACAGTTAGGAATGAACACGAATCGAGCCAGAGGTAATTTTCTCGAGTCGAGTCACTGTTTTTGGTCGAGTTTCGAGTCGAGTCGAGTTTGATATTGGCTCGCCCCTGCGAGTCATTTTAGCTCGTTTTTAATGCAGGTAAAATAAGTAAAACTAGAACCCAAAATGGAAAACTTCCTGCATTCGTGAAACTTTGGTAATAAATTACCTTAGACATGAGGTTCACAAACCCGAATAGGGTATAAAAATTATAGGGGGAAGAATGTTTTTTTAGGGGGTAGGTGAAAAGTACTGGAATTCCATTGTTGCGTGAAATAGCGTGTGAGATGTCGATTTATAGGTTTTTGGTACGCTGAATCAAATGAAAACATCATCTGGTCAAGAAAACCACCAGCAATGGAAATTTATGGCGGAGGGGGATTTACGGGGGCGATTATTTTACGTGTTAGGTAGATTTTTTTAGAAATATGTCTCGTTCTATGTAGTTTCTCCTTTCATTATCCCCTGACACGAAAACCACCCTCAGTTAAGATGTTTATAAATAAATCAAAGACATATTCGATCCACTATTGGATGAGGCCTCTCCCCGGAGAGAGGAGTTGGTCTACTACTCCCACGCTGACCAGACGGGTTGGGAATGGAGAGCCTAAGCTCTCAACTGTGATCACCACTGTCTTTTATTCACAGCAGCTCCCCAATTGCATCACGATGCTGGGTCAACACTGAAGTATTTGTGCCCCACCGGGAATCGAACACGGAACCGCTCGCACTGAAGGCGAGCGCGCTACCAACTAGGCTACGCAGGAGGAACACACACACACACAATATATATCCAATATACCAAACAGCAGCAGAAGTAGTAAAGTACTTTTCGAAAGAAAAATATTTGTACGCATATATAAAATAGTCATTCTTATTTATTTGAAGTTTTCTCCCAAATCATCGTCCTGATGATTGTGTCAGACTAGTATCGTGTTTGTGAAGCAGATGCTTGGGTGGATTCTTGACCATATAAATGAAAAAGATACCTTTGTTGTTGGTTTCTTTGAAATTCTTGGGTGAAAGAGGTATTATCTTTGACCGTACTTGTCCTTGCGAATCTTAACGTAAGTAATAAAAACACTTAGACTACGGTTACAAGAGTGCGGGAGAAGTATTGATTGATGATGACCTTTTCGGTCGCCCGCTAAAATCATTGTGAACAACTCTGATCAGGTTCTTCAATTATTCTTTCAGAGACTTTGCAATAAACATTTTGTCTCCACGTCCACATCTGCTGAGTATAAGGAAAACTGTGGCACGTACAAGCAAGGAGGTCGATATACAGGAAAACATTGTTCTTGCTCTCTCCCCCAACATTCTCGAGGAGTTCCAATCAGCATCTTTGCAATTGATGGCCAAAAGGAAATCTGTATTTGTCAAAGTGAGAGGGAAAAATAACTTTTCAGGTGACAATTTCCTTTCATCTCTTCTGTCTCCCCCATTTCTTGCGAATAAAAAAATGTTGGATGATTGAGTTAAAGAAAATGTTCGCATGATTTTAAGTCTGCCATCTAATCTAAGACGGAATAAATAAAAATGAATCCACGTCCTTCCGAATACAAAACCAACGCCTTACCAACTGAGCTAGCTTGATCGGTGTTAATAATTTATGTTGTTGTGTATGCTTTCACTGAGTGACCGACTGAATGGAGTTTTCCAGGATTTTACCGTACTACTATGCATATGACAGAATGCTACCTTCAGTACAGGCCTTAGCCGATGCCTTCTTAAATCCTTCCTCTTCTTATTGTTGTTGTAAAGTATTCACCGTTAAATTGCATCTGAATAATTTGGAATTTGTTAAATGGATAAATACATTCATAAATGATTAATTACTAGAACCTTAAAGAGTGCTGCGGTATAACAATGATAATAATAATAATTAACAGAAATTCATTTTTAACTGGTCACTCTAGAAGTCAAAAGTAAATAGAAGAAAATGTATTGGTTTAATCATAGCGCCAATCCCTGGTAAGATGCCGAGTAGCGATAGCGAGAGAAGATACTGGACAAGTTGTTGTTGATTTTTTTAAAAATCGCAATTAATAAGGTATACAATTGTTTATCACAACTTAGGTTTTTTTAATATTGAGCACTTCTGGATCGGCCCTGTGAAGCTTAACCAAACATGAAAACAGGATTTTATTTTCGAGAAACATAATAACGCTGTGCACTGATGACGTCAAAATTCCTCGTTAGGTGAAACTAAATTGGCTAAACGGGAAGACAAGAAATGGCCAAATCTGGATAGAAGATTATTCGGATAGAAGATGGATGACTCCTCATGGGATGATGGATATTACTCCAGTCATTAGAGACATAAAAATGGTGTTTTGGTGCAAAAGGTTGAGGAGTTTTGAAATTTGGCAGAAGTGTACACTTGGGGACCCTAACTATAAGGCTAAATTTATGGCCTTGAGGGACCGCCGCTCGGGCCGCCATCTGGAAAATGGCGGCTAAAACGCAGTTTTTAGCATAGATCCTGTACGTTTTACATATTTTTTTAAAGAAAAATTGAAAATTCGAGTGGATTTCCAATGTAAATTTTCTACAAAGTTACTTATATAAAAAAAATTGAAAATGTCGCCATTTTGAATAAAAAATTGCTGAAAAACATCTATATATGTGTAAAGTATGCCCAGTCCGAATCACTAAAGCTAGACAAACGAAATTTGAGATGTTGATGTATCATCAAGAGTAGATTACGGGAAAATTACAAAATTTAGAGAAAATCGTAAACATATATATAGAAGTTTTCTACAATTTTTTATTCAAAATGGCGGCATTGTCATAATTCTTATATAAGTAACTTTATAGGAAATTTACATTGCGAATCCCCACAAATTTTTAATTAAAAAATGTTCTCTGAAAAATACAGGAATTGAGTTCTATGGTTAAATCTGCCTTTCAACCGCCATTTTTCAAGATGGCGGCTCGAGCGGCTGTCCTCCAACCCAAGGTTACAAATTTAGCATTATAGTTATTTCTTCCCTTAAGTGTACAATTGTGCCAAATATCAAAACTCCTCAACTTTTTCCACCCAAAAA
Source organism: Lepisma saccharinum (assembly GCA_022664845.1). Classification (NCBI taxonomy): domain Eukaryota; kingdom Metazoa; phylum Arthropoda; class Insecta; order Zygentoma; family Lepismatidae; genus Lepisma; species Lepisma saccharinum. The sequence goes on from JAGDQP010009271.1 coordinate 28,629, forward strand.
GTACCTAATGACTGGACTGTATGTGGATATCATGTAATATCCGGACGAATAGCGGATAATTTTCGGATGTCGGCTAATATCTGGATACCGGGTAATATTAGGATTAGGGATAAAATCCGAATGGTTAAATGGATACCAGATGATTTGTCATCTGGTTGTCCGGAAATTTTGGCCTTCCCAAGAAGACAGCATAGATCCATTAATAGTGTAGGATTTGGCTCATTTTAGCTCGTCTCGAAACTCGAGTGAATTTCGAGTCGAGTTTCAAGTCGAGTTGGACAATATTTACCGAATCGAGTTGAAAGATTTCTCTTACGAGTCGAGTCGAGTTTTCGTTAAACTCGCTCGTGTCCATCCCTACCTACAGTCTTACTCTTTTGCGCATATTTTTTTTCTTGTTGTACTCGAATATTCAGTTCGCTTCAAACATCAAATAGAATTAGCAGTTTACGAGACTAAATCTGGCAAAGAAACAGCAACTCAAAATGACAAATATAGACCCCCCATCCTGCTCCAACCTCACTCTCCCTAAAGAAACTTTGGAACCTTTTCGTGATCATTCTTGGTCAGTTAGTCAGTTATTTAAAACCAGGAATCAAAAACTTATCAGAGTTCTTTTACATAAACTCTTCTCGAAATCGTTACTAAATTTTGTGTCTCTCTTGCTCTCCCCTCAACCTTTTGAGAATCTTTCTGGGTTATGGAAAATCTTCCTTAAACACTTTATAACAAAACCGTACCAACCTTCACATAAAAAGTACTGGAAAAAGCATAAAATACGTAAGATACTAAAATTAAATAATTATTCTAAGAATTTCACGTTTCAACAACCGTGATAACTATCAAAAGTCAAAAAGTAGGACATGGACACCCTCCTTGGATCGAGGACTTAAGATTCTAAGAAGGGGCTGTTAACTCTATGAAAGCTACCGCCCAAAGAGAAGTATCACCCCATCTGAAAGCTTAGAGTATTAGATACTATGAAATATAGGGGTCTGTTACTTCCCCATGCAGTGTTACCACGTAATAAGCAAAGAAAATTTAAAAAAAAAATATATTTTTAAGGATTTCTAAAAGTGTCACTTCATTCCTTCCCTTTCGTCAGTACTATTGATAAGTGTGTCAAAAACACTTGGGGTTGTTGTGAATTCAATTAGAATTTAATTTATTACATAAAAGACTATGAGCTATATTGTACAACCCTGAAGGCCTACAGAACATGTAATAGGTGGTTATAGCAGACTATTTCATCCAGTAGCCGTGGTGTATTTGCTAAAGACTACGAGCCATGGTATAGGGGACCCTATTGGTTCCTAATTACCATATTTACGTCGAATTATCACCAAATTTTGAATTTAGGTAGTTTATATTGAGAAACGACAAGGCTACATTATATCCCCTATTTAACATAGCAGAGATTGCATAAAAGGCTACGAAGCGATAGTCCAACCCCTATTTAACATAGCAGCAATATATGTTACTTACGCTATTTAACCCCACATCAACCTTTTCCACCCCTATTTAACATACCAGAAATTACCTGCCCCCCACATTTTATAATAGGCTAAGAGCCCTATTTAACATAGCAGAGATTACATAGGCAACGGGTTTACAAACACAACACAGAGGCTACGGGGCATCACCTTTTTTTATAAAAGCCTACGGACACTTTTTCAACCCCTATTTAACATAGCAGAGATTATAACAGAAATTTGAAGTAAGTTTCTATACCACACTTTATAACCTATTCAAAGGATAAATATATTTCGTAAACGGCTAGACATATTGAAATTCTGCTTTCACATTTGGCAAGTGAGCATTAAGTACTATTTGTAAAAAAATTGGTCACTTCGAGGTTAAAGGTCAAATATTGAACCGTGTATATTTTGTAAACAGTTAGACATATTGAAATACTGTTTTCACATTCGGTATGCGGGAATTAAGTACTATTTGTGAAAAAGTGGTCACTTCAAGATCAAAGGTCAAAAATTGAACCGTGTATACACATCTCGTAAACTGCTAGACATATTGAAATACTGTTTTCACATTCGGCATGGAGGCATTAAATACTATTTGTGAAAATAGTGGTACCTCGAGGTCAAAGGTAAATATTTAACAGTGAAATATTTCGTAAACGGCTAGACATATTGACATTTTATTTTTATATCTAGTACGTGGGCATTGAGTACTATTTATGAGAAAATTAGTGACCTCGAGGTCAAAGGTCAAATTTAATTTAAATTTGTTAGCTACTGAGCATGAAATGGTCGTAGAAATATGAAACATATAACGCAATTTATTTTAGGCACGAGAATGTTAAATATGAAAACAGCATATTTCTAGCTGTTGCCGTTGATGAAATATAATTGTTTGAATGTTTCGAATTTTGCTCTTTAGGTGCCAGAACTATAAAAATCTCAAATTATGTTATTTGGTTCACGGTGATGCAAAATGAGAAAACATCTCTTTCTACTTATTATTGCTTCCAAAATATGGCGTTCCAATTTTGTTAAATTTTTACATTTTAGACTCAAAAAATGAGAAACTCGCGAATTATATGATATTTGGGTTGGTGAGGCTGAATGTATATATGCTTCTCTCTTCCGCCTACCCTTTCCAAAATATAACAGTTTGAATTTTGTTAAATTTTAATATTTTAGGCTCAAAATTGAGGAACTTGAGGATTATATGTTATTCGAAGTTGGTGATGCCGATTGTGAAATTTGCTTCTCTCTACCTATTGTCGCTTCCAAGATATGGTGGTTTGAATTTGTCGAATTTTAGACGCAGAATTGAGAAACTTGCAAATTATGTTATTTGAATTGGTAATGCAGAATGTGAAATTTGCTTCTGTCTACGAACTACTATTTCCAAAAATATGACGAGTCTTGGTCCCCCAGAATTAAGAAACTTGCAGTTTTTGAAATTGATAATGCAGAATATGAAACTCGCTTCCCAGAACTATAAAACTGCAAAATGCGTGTTTAGTTAGGCCTAATATGAGGTTTGAAACAAAAAAATTGTATTTGCTAATGCATGTCGTCTGTGCATTGTATTCGCTAATTATTATGGGAATGAAATTTGTATGCACTCAAGTTCTAAAGTATGTGAAATTTGAAACCGAGATTGTATTTGCTGTTATATGTCCTCGCTAAAGAATCTAGAATGAAATGGGTTATTAAGATGATATTACGGTATGGAAAATTTAAAACTGAGATTGCATTTTGCTGCTGTGCGTCTTTAGTAAAGAATAAAGACAATTAGAGAATGAAATGTACACAAAGCGCAATTCTACAGTATACGAAATTTAAAACCGAGATTACACCGGGCTTAAAGTGGAACTGAATGCAACTATTATGTGTAGCTATCACAGGGGACTGCAGGAAAGTGTGATAATTTGAGATAGTTACTATATTCGCATGGAAGACATGTTTGGTATAGATTAGCCTCTCAGCGCTATACAGCCCAAAGGGAAATTCCACGCTATCTTCTCAAATTAATATTTTTTTGTTTTGTTCGCTTCCCTGTGCGCAATACCAACTATTCAAATTTTTTACCATTCTTGGTATTAAAGTTGAGAAACTTGCAAATTTTTACGCTAATACAAAACCTTTTTCGCTTCCAAAATATGGTTGTTTGGCCTTCAAAGCAGAGATTACACATGTTTAGCACCAGGGACTAGCCAAATGCACAAAAACTTGAATGCGTCTCTTATTTTGTGCCCTGTAGTGAATCTACAAAATAATGGCGTGTAAGATATTTTCCAGCTGGATTGGTAAATACTGTTTTAAGTAGAATTCGCCCTAATACCTAGTGTTTCCTTTGTTTTGAATGGCTAAACGTTTGTGAGACGTATCTCGACCCCTGTTTTGAGAACTTGCCAGCAAAGGGCGCTTCGAAGTGTTGTAGCATGTAATTCAGGTAGAAAATAGTCTTTCAACGGTAATGTGTTGTAGAAAAGAGTTTATAGGGCAAACAGAATGTGAATACGCACATTGTAAGCAGAAAATTGGTGTTTGTTATTGGGTAAAGGAGGAAAGTGCTATTGTTTAAGTAAAGAGCTTGTATTTGGTGAAAGAGATATTTGAACATAATTTTTGAGATGTTATTGAAATTCGAATAATGCCATATTAGAGAGAGCTTGTTTAAATTTTCTTAAGAATGAACTTGCACAAGTGTATATTAAAGGGGGAAATTGATTTAAAATGTATGTATTTCACGCTTTGCGACCACATTAAGTACTTGTAGCATGTATTTCAATAAGAAAAGGACGAAGAACATTGCATAATTTTCTGTGCTTGATTTTTCTTGCACTACCACCTATTTAAATTTTGCCTTATTTGATCTTAAGATTAAGAAACATGCAATTTTTAGGCTAATGCAGAACTTCTTTCACCTCCATAATATGGCAAATTGTGGCTTCTGTTTGTAGCTAAACCTGTCAAGTGTCTGGAATTGCATGCTGGAAAGAACTGGAAGCTACTTGAAAACCAAACTGACAAAATATGTGGTCTTTAGGAGAGCCTGAACTGTTTTTCTTCAAAAATTTTATTTATACAGCATATTTCTCTTTCTATTCATAACTAAAATACTTTTAAAACTGGTTGCAACTCACTTTTATATTCACATTCTTATGGTCTTTCTGCATTTTTTGTAGGCTAATAACATTACCGCGTTTTTATAGGCATACTTACGCATTTCCAAAACCAACTTGGTCACTGTTTAAGGAGTAAAGTCTTCAGAGAGTTAGTCGTGACATGTTAGGGTTTATAAAAACCCTGCCTCCTTCTCTCACAAGACCATAGACACTGTCACACTAGGTAATAATTGGTTGACAAAGCCAATAAATTGCAGAGAGAACTAAATTGTGACTTAGGCTGCTACAAGTGAACAAAGTTACAACAGCTATTTGCAAAGGTGTTTTTCGAGTGTGTGCTGGCATGTCTTAATGAGTGCTTTTACAATATTCCCTTTGACTGTGTGTGTAGACTTAAGCAAGAAAATTACTTTAAGAAAAATATTTTAAATTTATTTTTGTGAAATAAAAGATTTTATAAAAGAGAAGTGGGATTTTGTTTAACAAATTTTTTAAAGAAAATATTAGTTTTGTTTTAAAAAAAAGGTTTGGTAATAAAAGTTTAAAAAAAAGTTTTCTAAAAATATTTTTGGAACGGACTTATTTGTAAAAGTAAAACTAAAAGCTTATTTTGTAAACGTAAGAATTTTTTTGTAATATTTTATTTAATAGTTATGTAAAATTGTGAATAGGTTTTGAAATAAAATGCAAATTAGAATACTTGTTAACTTTTTGTTATAATAATAATATTATTGTACAGAAAAAAATCTTTCATATAATTTGCCTTTATGTATTATTGTTTTATATAATTTATATTTAGTTACAACACTGTTTATATTAGTTAAGGGGAAAAGCATTATTCTTCAACAGGATGTATTAACTTTGTTATTACAATATGTTTCTGTATTTTTGGAAACACTTTAGTTTGCACATATTATGCTTATGCGTAATAAAAGTTTTATGTTACTACCAAAAACATGTTTTACACCTATATAAATACTAGTTCTATTGTATATTTAATTTTAAAAGTAGTAAAAGTTTATAAATAAAGTATATTTTTTCGCAAACAAATTAACAAAATTTTGTTCTTACATTTAAAGTTTATTATTATTTTTATATGTAGAGAGAAACTTATGGAGTACATTAATAGAATTAGAGTTGAATTTGCTACATTTGTTCACACACCAAAAAGTTATTAATACAATCACTATTCAAAGTAAGGTAATTTTCTTGCTTAAGTCTACACACACAGTCAAAGGGAATATTGTAAAAGCACTCATTAAGACATGCCAGCACACACTCGAAAAACACCTTTGCAAATAGCTGTTGTAACTTTGTTCACTTGTAGCAGCCTAAGTCACAATTTAGTTCTCTCTGCAATTTATTGGCTTTGTCAACCAATTATTACCTAGTGTGACAGTGTCTATGGTCTTGTGAGAGAAGGAGGTAAGGTTTTTTATAAACCCTAACATGTCACGACTAACTCTCTGAAGACTTTACTCCGTAAACAGTGACCAAGTTGGTTTTGGGAATGCGTAAGTATGCCTATAAAAACGCGGTAATGTTATTAGCCTACAAAAAATGCAGAAAGACCATAAAAATGTGAATATAAAATCTAGTTGCAACCAGTTTTAAAAGTATTTAGTTATGAATAGAAATAGAAATATGCTATAGAAATAAAAGTTTGGAATAAAAAACAGTTCAGGAGCTCCTACAGAACACATATTTCAAGTAGCCTTCAGTTCCTTATAGTTTTCGTTTTATCCAAAGTACTTCAAACAGTGCTTGTCTTTGTACCAAATTACATTTCAAAAGCTAAATTATGCTGAAGGTATTTCGAAGTAGTCGAGATTATGTAAATTTGTTTTTTTCTTTTTAAATACATGTTACGAGTACTCCATGTTAACACAAAGCGTAAAATACAAATATTTTTGATTAATTCCCTTATTTAATATACACTTGTGCAAGTTCCTTCCCAAGAAAACCTAAGCACGCTCTTTCTGGCAAAATGTATCTTTCACAGCTATATATGTCACTTCAAAGTGGTACTTTAACGGCAAATTCTCAAAACAGGTGTTGAGAAACGTCTCACACACGTTAAGCCATTCAAAGCAACGAACACTTGGTATTAGGGCATATTCTACTTAAAACAGTATTTTACCAATGCAACTGGAAAATGTCTCACACGCCCTTATTTTGTACAAACACTACAGGGCCCAAATAATAGACGCATTCAATTCCAGATGCTAGACAAGTTTAGCTACAAATAGAAGCTCCAAATTGCCATATTATGGAGGTGAAAGAAATTTTGCATTAGCGTAAAAATATACGTGTTTCTAAATTTTAAGACCAAAAAGGCAAAATTTAAATAGGTGGTAGTGCAAGACAAACCAAGCAAAGAATATTATGCAATGTTCTTCGTCCTTTTCTTATTGAGATACATGCTACAAGTACTTAATGTGGTCGCAAAGCGCGAAATACATACATTTTAAATCAATTTCCCCCTTTAATATACACTTGTGCAAGTTCATTCTTAAGAAAATTTAAACAAGCTCTCTCTAATATGGCATTATTCGAATTTCAATAACATCTCAAAAATTATGTTCAAATATCTCTTTCACCAAATACAAGCTCTTTACTAAAACAATAGCACTTTCCTCCTTTACTCAATAACAAACACCAATTTTCTGCTTACAATGTGCGTATTCACATTTTTTTTACCCTATAAATTTTTTCTACAATACCTTATCGTTGAAAGACTATTTTCTACCTGAATTACATGCTACAACACTTCGAAGCGCCCTTTGCTGGCAAGTTCTCAAAACAGGGGTCGAGATACGTCTCACAAACGTTTAGCCATTCAAAACAAAGGAAACACTAGGTATCAGGGCGAATTCTACTTAAAACAGTATTTACCAATCCAGCTGGAAAATATCTTACACGCCATTGTTTTGTACAAACACTACAGGGCACAAAAAAAGAGACGCATTCAAGGTTTCTGCATTTGGCTAGTCCCTGGTTATAAACATGTGTAATCTCTGCTTGGAAAGGCCAAACAACCATATTTTGGAAGCGAAAAAGGTTTTGCATTAGCGTAAAAATTTGCAAGTTTCTCAATTTTAATACCAAAAATGGTAAAAATTTGAATAGGTGGTATTGCGCACAGGGAAGCAAACAAAAGAAAAAAATATCAATTTGAGGAGATAGCGTGGAATTTCCTTTTGGGCTGTATAGCGCTGAGAGGCTAATCTATACCAAACATGTCTTCCACATACATGTATTTTAGAACTTGTGTGCATATAAATTTCATTCCTATAATAATTAGCGAATACAATGCACAGACGACATGCATTAGCAAATACAATTCTTTTGTTTCAAACCTTATATTAGACGTAAATAATCACGTATTTGCAGTTTTATAGTTCTGGGAAGCGAGTTTCATATTCCGCATTATCAATTTCAAAAACTGCGAGTTTCTCAATTCTGGAGGACCGAAAGGTTCGTCATATTTTTGGAAAGAGTAGTTCGTAGACAGAAGCAAATTTCACATTCTGCATTACCAATTCAAATAACATAATTTGCAAGTTTCTCGATTCTGCGTCTAAAATTCGACAAATTCAAACCACCATATCTTGGAAGCGACAATAGGTAGAAAGAAGCAAATTTCACATTCGGCATCACCAACTTTGAATAACATATAATCTGCAAATTTCTCAATTTTGAGCCTAAAATATTAAAATTTAACAAAATTCAAACTGCTATATTTTGGAAAGGGTAGGTGGAAGAGAGAAGCATATATATACATTCAGCCTCACCAACCCAAATATCATATAATTCGCGAGTTTCTCATTTTTTGAGTCTAAAATGTAAAAATTTAACAAAATTGGAACGCCATATTTTGGAAGCAATAATAAGTAGAAAGAAATGTTTTCTCATTTTGCATCACCGTGAACCAAATAACATAATTTGAGATTTTTATAGTTCTGGCACCTAAAGAGCAAAATTCAAAAAATTCAAACAATTATATTTCATCAACGGCAACAGCTAGAAATATGCTGTTTTCATATTTAACATTCTCGTGCCTAAAATAAATTGCGTTATATGTTTCATATTAAATTTGACCTTTGTCCTCGAGGTCACTAATTTTCTAACAAATAGTACTCAATGCCCACGTACTAGATATGAAAATAAAATGTCAATATGTCTAGGCGTTTACGAAATATACACTGTTAAATATTTAACCTTTGACCTCGAAGTGACCACATTTTCACAAAAATAGTACTTAATGCCCCCATAGCGAATGTGAAAACAATATCAATATGTCTAGCCGTTTACGAGATATACATGGTTCAATATTAACCTTTGACTTCGAGGTCACCGCTTTCTTCACAAATAGTATTTAATAGCCCCATACCGAATGTGAAAACAGGATTTTAACATATCTAGCCGTTTACGAGATATACACGGTTCAATATTTAACCTTTAACATCGAGGTGACTACTTTTTCACAAATAGTTCTTAATACCCAAGTACCATATGTAAAAGCAGAATATCAATCTGTCTACCCGTTTATAAAATATACACGGTTCAATATTTGACCTTTAACCTCGAAGTGACCATTTTTTTCACAAATAGTACTTAATGCTCACTTACCAAATGTGAAAGCAGAATTTCAATATGTCTAGCCATTTACGAAATATATTTATCCTTTGCCTAGGTTATAGAGTGTGGTATAGAAACGTACTTCAAGTTTTCAGTTATAATCTCTGCTATGTTAAATAGGGGTTGAAAAAGTGTCCGTAGGCTTTTATAAAAAAAGGTGATGCCCCGTAGCCTCTGTGTTGTGTTTGTAAACCCGTTGCCTATGTAATCTCTGCTATGTTAAATAGGGCTCTTAGCCTATTATAAAATGTGGGGGGCAGGTAGTTTCTGGTATGTTAAATAGGGGTGGGAAAGGTTGATGTGGGGTTAAATAGCGTAACTAACATATATTGCTGCTATGTTAAATAGGGGTCGTAGCCTTTTATGTAATCTCTGCTATGTTAGATAGGGGTCGTAGCCTTTTATGTAATCTCTGATATGTTAAATAGGGGTCGTAGCCTTGTGCGCTATGTGGGGTGTAATTTATCCTATTTTAAGTAGGAATCGTAGCCTTTTATGGAATGTGGGGTTAAACCTCTTCTATGTTTAAAAAGGGGATGAAAAAAGGGGTCGTAGTCCATCTCTACTATGTTAAATTAGGGTTGGAAAATGTGTTCGTAGTGTTTTATAAATAGGTGTTGTGAAATATGCTCGTAGCCTTTTATAAAACATGGGTTGAAAACAAGGTGCTCAATTTCTCATACCTGGACGATACTCATGACACCATGTATCATACAGCCCTGAGAAATGAACACCTTGCTATCAGCGTGGCCTGGGGAAAGGTGCGATTTTTAGAAAACGCCAGTTAAGTGCCGCCATTCTACTCACGGGGCTACGTAAAATTTTCTTTAAGATCCTAAAGGGTTAGCCTCTGAAAGCTTCTGCTTTCAGAGAAGTGTCATGCCAAATCAGAAAGCTTAAAGTATTAGCTATCGAAAAATGTAGGTGTCTTTTACTCCCTCGAGAGGAAACACGCTTTCGCTTAGCTATTCTTATCGGTTTTTCCTTGCGCTATCTGACAAGTCTTGTTATAGGTTGGATGTGCAATTGTTTGAAACTGCAATTCATAATTGCATTTTCTCTTGAAAATAAACATTTAAATGTTTCAGGTTTCCAACAATGTAACATGTGAGCAGAATGTAAGGAAAACGCATGGTCAAGAACTAAACATCGATATATACAATATCAATGTAATTGCTATCAAGTGTGGTGTATGAGAATTCAACCAGTCGACATTCTTATGAATGAAGTAAACGAATAACTACGGTTCTTAACTAGTTTACAATACTATGTTTTAACGTAAGCATCCACTAATGATACATTCGCTTCGTGAATAAGTTTTATAGAACATGTTTGAGACATGATTATGCGAATTAAATATCACCAGGCATATAGGTTAAACGTTTGAACTGATTCTTCATTTCTAGTTGGTTTGTGGAAGAGCACGGAATGTTTAATCTTAGATTTATATTTCAAGTCGTAATCGTTTCGCCAGTCTAAAGCAAAAGTATAAATAGCCTTAGCAGAAATAACAACTGGAATTTCATCTTGTGTTCGCCATGTTTATAGTAGCTTATCTCTAGAATACTTTTTCTATAAAAAAAAATCTATTAGAGATATCTCTATGGAAAGATATTGTTCCCTTTCTGCGGAAGAGGCACTATATCGAAGCTTTAAATTCTCATAATCCAAAATAGTTGAGAGAGAGAGAGCGAGAGCAGATACACACACTAACATGGTGGCCTTCACCACTTTAGTAGGCTCTCTCTGTTTACCATATCGTCCATCACGGCAGTTTGATTGCCAACCCCCGTGTATACTTTTATTGTTCTTATGATATTTCTATATTTCGTGAAGACCTTTCTTTCTTGGAATTTTAATGTCTTTTCAAGCATCCTTTGTTCTTGGCGCCACTTCTCTTGCTTTCTATATGTCTATTATTATTCCATGTTCTTCACATTTCCTTCTTCTTATCAGACATTCGAAGAGTTTTACTTCCTTCTTCGGTCTCCACAAGAAGTCCAATATCTTTTCACCTAATCCTTTTATTATAATGTGAAGAAATTTAATGTGATCTTTTTTCTTTTAAAAACGTACTCAGGAAATAGTTGTTCTTCTGACACGAACTCGAAGCCGAACTTTCAATGGTCGGTTAGTGCATTCTAGAATTATTCTACCACGACACTGCCAATTTTCTGTTCATATTGGGCCTCGCGCCTCAGCTGTACCAATAATATTGCAGCAATATTCCTTAACAATACCTCTGCATGCATTGGAGTGCCTTGATATCAATACCAGCAGAGAAGCTGGTTCAGTTAAGGCGAGAATGATTCATATGCACAGTGCAGATGTGTAGATAGGTAAAATACCCAGTTAGTCACTAGGAGATCCGGGTTCGAGTAATGGTCACAGCAACTTTCAATCTTTATCTCTATTTTTCAACAGTTACATATTACAAGGTTTTTGTGGGAAAGGACGTATAAAATATTTATTTACCCTACTTGATTTTTAGGTCTACACAAGAATTCCAATATCTTTTCACTTAACTCTTCGACCTCCATAATTACTTTTATTTGGTTCCTCGGTCTCCACAAAAAGAACCGTATTGTAGAACATGAGTAGACAAGAAGAGCACGAATTAAGGAAACTCTACAGTCCTAACGTATGTAAACTAAATAACTACAATACTAAGAGAAAGCAACCGCATATAAATTTAGGGTGCCTCCGATGCCACACAGCGTAAAGACATCTTTCGGACGTAGAATTAACGCCCATACCTATTTCAATGACTGTCGCATCAAACTGGATTCCGACCATCACTCAGTATAAATTATCAACTCTTACGACTAAATAATACAATCACCAATCACTTCAATACATCACATCCTTCATGTTTAGTTTTATTTTATTTAGAAAACACTTTTGATAGTCCTAAAGCTCTAATTTCAAAATTTCAACTATTCCATCTCCAGATTACACATATCAGATTCAACTTCAACTTCCTTACCAATCGCATAATCTCCATAAACTCTGGTACCTCATACACAGTCTTTCTTCACTGTGGCGTCATTCAAGGCTGCGCCCTATCTCCTTTATTATATGTCGTTTGTCGCTGATTTCCCTCCCCTACCCCCTAATATCAACATTTTCCAATATGCAGATGATACAGCTTTCCTAGCTCTCAGTAAATCCATTCAAAATATAAATCGTACCATGATCTAAGCAATACACATTTTTCATCTTCGTGCAGTAAATGTAGTCTCACTATCAACTCTCATAAAACACAGTCCATCGTATTCATCCCTCCTAAACGTCACTCCCGTGTCAAACGCAACCCATCTCGACTCCCTTTAACAGTCAACTACAACCCAATCCATCACTCCAAATACGTAACGTATTTAGGGTTCATACTAGACCATGAACTCACCTGGCGCTCTCACCTAGAGAAAGTTATTCTTAAACCCAAGAACCGTTGAAATCTCCTAAAAGGACTAACTGGTATAGCTTGGGGACTCACACCACACACCATAATCAACATATAAAAACCATTCCTACGCCCAGGCCTAACATATGGTTTCACTGCCTGGATTGCCGCACACAATAATACGCGTATATGCAAAAAACAAAACAAAAATACTAGAAAACCTTGAACGGCGCGCTCTAGGTATAGCGTTCCACGTAAAACTGCCTATTCCAGCTCAAGAATTATATCATCACTTTCCCACATCTTATATCACATCTTGAACCCATTCGAACAAAATTCATAACAGAACGACTCGAAACAAGCCATTTACTTTTTCACGAAATCATACATTCTCATCAAATACTCAACACACAACTTTCAGTACTCTTTACACTTTACCAAAATGAAATTACATCAAATCGCCCTGACTATGCATTTGTCTATGCTATCAGCGTTCCAGACATTCCTCATCATCTTGCACATACATATTAGCCATAGTAACCATCAGTGTACTAACAGGACTTTATTCGTCTCCCACACATCCACAGTAGTCTCTGGATAAGAAGACAATCCAGCATCCGTTAATTAATCATTTTGCCGTATTGTGAAATGTAGGCCTATCGCATATCATGTTCATCCCTCATTCTATAATCTCCATATTACTCTCAACCTCCCTTCTCTAATAGACGGTACAGCCGGGTGCTAGCAGCGGCTAGCAAAAAGTATGCTCAGCCGTTATACTCACCTGGTACACAAGGTTCAAGCTATTCTTGAATAGTGTAGCCAGATCTTTTGCAACCCTTTGTACGTATATCTACATCCTGTGCAATCTTTGAACTCCAGCTACGCTTTTGGGTGAGTCAGACTTGCTAGCAGATAGCTCTCGCTTCGGTAGTAGCTGACAGATGTGAGTGCATCCTGGTCCTCTATCCAAGCAGGGGGTCCAACTCACAGCAATCACTGCGCAGAGACTGATCATTACGACATCACTATCATCTATTACAGTGGCGCGTTTGTCGCTTGTATAATTCTGATCGATGTCGTTAACCACAGCTTACCATTTGTCATTCAGAAGCACAGTTTCAATATTCATTATGCCGAAACCTACAGGAAACATCTTCCATCAGTAGTTCAACACCAGATATCATCCACAACTGAATCATATACCAGCAAACACCAACGACTAATCCCATTATCCACTCCAACCAGCTCTGGATCACCGTCAGCGCAACAAGGTAATTCCGACAGATCTCCACCTACTAAGCAAATACACACTGCCAGCGAATCAAATATAAATCAGATGATGAACATTTCAGGAGGCGAATTTTCCCATCGACAACTTGCTTAAGCTAATTTCACATCTATGTCAACTAGAATCATCAAACAACCTCCATCTCCAAGAAACAACAAATGCTTGAAATGTGTTAATACGACCCCGAGGTATTACTGCATATTAATTGCTCCGGCCTTGCGTGAGATTTCAAGGTAATGGGTTCCCCTATAAAGCAAATACAAGTTAGGAAATCGGGAACCCTTTCCTATCCTAATAAGCATGCAACTTGGGTATGCAGCCGACCAAAAGCGACGATTCTGTGCTGACCATTAAACTAGAAATGCTACCTAATACCAGGACAAAAGGAAAACTTGAAATATAACAATAGGTTCACTTGAGCACCTATTTATTACTTGGGAGTGAACCCAAGAGTAAGAACCAAGAACTGAAGATGCAGGCTCTTTTATAGTCTGCTCTCATGGCGGTAAGAAAGCTTCCGCCGAACCAAAGTAGATTTATTACATACATTTTACATTTGGAAATAATTTAGAAAATAATAAATTGTATCAAAATTTGCAAATTGATCATAAGATTTTTTAATATTTTAATATAATATTTCTTAAATATTGTCTCTTTGCTTGTAAATAGTTTTGGTCCGAATTAGTAATTTAGTGTCCTTGTGCCATGTACTACAGTTTTCTATATACACACATATAATTTCAAAATCATATAGTCTAGAGAATAATTTTGTCCCAAATCTCTGAATATTAATTTAATATTTTTCTTTTCATTTGGATGTATCCAAAACTCTTTAATGTGACGAAACCTTCAGTAATTTTTATCATATATTTTCCAATATAAATTATAACAAATTTCTTGATTTGCCAAAAGGGTGAATTTATACAAAATTTCGGGAGCGACACAGGCAACCAATTAATTTACAACCTATGGCACTCGCCAAATACAAGGGCCATTACATATGCCTCCCCCGAAGAAAGAAATTTTTGGAAATTCAAGGATAATTTTTAAAATTTCTTATATTTTCATAAGTATAAATATATTTTTGTATTTAAATAAAACATACTGTCGCACACTTGAACTTTTCCACACTTCACTAGTCCATTAAATGTTCTTTCACCAACGTTACTTTGTTTCAGAATATAAGACACACACACACACACACTAT
>JAGDQP010009271.1:44167-59854 GCA_022664845.1 Lepisma saccharinum
CATATTAGTGCACTATAAATTTAGAAACGGAAAAGATGTCGTAACCTGAATCGTCCATTGTCCTTCCTAAGTTATCCGTCCTGAAGTACGGTCTGATGATGATCTGGTTACCAATTCACATAGTTATATTCTCTTCTAACCACTGCCGCAGGTTGACGGCTGCCGCTGACAGAAAAGTTACTACTACTTATGAAGATTGCTTCTTTACTTTATCCAGTGACAAACTCAGCTGAATATTGTTCTGAACTCCACTCTCCGGATTATGGCAAGAAAGAAAGAATATAGGTTTCTTCTTCTTACTTTTGTTAGCTGCAGTAGCGTATACAATTCTAGTTTTGCCGAATATACGGGATTGTTCTACTTTATTTTATTTTCCTTAATTTTATGTTTACATAGCCACCTTTGTAGGAAATTTTGAAGATTTTTCTTTCAAATATATATATTTGTTAATTCTTCCAAATCTGGCTTGTTACTGACTACGCCATCTGGGCTTGCCATTCCCCTTTTGATTTTGTTGATATAAAAAGGGCTCTAGCTATTAGCTCAACTAGAGTCCTTTTAGTAATTCGCTTTGTATACTAATTTTCCGAAACGTCCGACACTTCCCATCTAGATGCAGTGATCTTAAACGTTGGCTTACTAAGGCCCAGACACAAACAATCTCACTGTGTCAGAGGTAAAGAAAGTTTTCTCTAGTGTTGGTCTAAAGCTTTAACGTGGCTATTAGTAAAACTGTTTAATAGTGAGAAATGTTCCGCTACTCCCATGGTATTGATGCGAGAAACCATGGACATAGACGCAACCAAGGTCCTCATAACATCATTCTATATTGTACCGTTTTAAAATTTTCATATCTGATCAAGAGTCACTTCATCTTCTGTCCCTCTACTTGTCTGCTCTCTGCTGCCGATCATCATTGGTGGTCATCACTGCCGCAGGTCGACTGCTGCCGCTGTTCATCTTCCTCGAAGGGATTCATCTCCGCCGCAGGTCAACTGCTACCGCTGTCCATTCTCCACTGGTTCATTCATACAAAAGGTCATCCAGATCCATCTCTTCCTTCGAAGGCCCTCCGGGATTCTTAAATGGTGTCTATTGCCTTCCTAAGTTCATTGTATTTTCATGGAGAACATCGATATAATCGCAGATTCAGTAGGGTTTCTTTTTCGTTAACTGTAGTTATTACTAATTATTTATTTACTTGTTTTAGACCATTGTTATCTCTCTGTTCCCGGTTGAAAAGATTGCCCTCTACCTTCCCCCGGGCTGCGTGATTAAAATCTGCTTATTTAGCAGTGGTTGTCGGACATCCTGACACACTGCAGATTTATTTACTGTTGGCTGGCCATCCTCTGGTATGTCTTGAATAATTCCATTATTATTATATCGGTCCGTTCCTTCCTGCTGTAGACACGTATTCACCTGATCTGATCCCGTATTTTCTCTCCAATTTCCCCTATTAAGGTCACGCGGTAGGGTGTAACTATTGTCATATCTCCTATTCACATTGCGGTCACCGCCAAATCTTCTGAATATGGAATTGCCATTCCATCATTAGAATATCTTCTTGGCCTCATATTTCCACCACGATTGTTGTTTGGATAGTAATAATCTCTCCTATTTCCGTTTCCATATAATTTTCTGCAATTGCCCTTTCCATAATTTCCTGCTGCTTTGATGGGAGATTCAGCATCCTTTTGTTCCAGTTCTTGAGGATTTTCATAATTATTGAAGCAGTCATTATTCCGTTTTACTCTAACCCAATCTTGTCGATTAAAAAATTGCAACATTCCTTCTCTTGTATTGTAACTAGTACAAGCCACTAATATCTGTACTTCGAAAGGAAATATACTTACTGCTTCTCTATATAACGCCTCGTTGGTTATCTCAGAATCTAACCTCTTAAGCTTGGTAATGTACTGAGGTACTTTCTGCTCCATACTGTCCACGCTCTGCCAATCGATGCCCATTTGCTTAACTGGCCTCTTCTTTGCTTCAATACTATTCCTGCTCACATATTTTTCGAGAAACGTATTGCAGAGATCCATGAATGTCCTTATCTGGGTCCTAACAAGGTGAAACCATCCTTCGGCGTTGTTTACCATGGCTCTCCCATGGATGTAGAGATCGTCTTCTTTGCCTATTCCCAAAGTCTTGAGGTAATACGTTAGCTCTTCTAATACCAACTCGGAATCTCTAGATTAAAGTCTCCTCTCCACTTTGCCACTTGGTTAAGGTCTTCAATTCTAATTTTCCGGGTTATTCTGCACAAAAGTATTATTACCTTAGTAGGCGACAAGGTACGATTTTTGCTACACAATAGGGGTTTGCCAACTTTGTATACATTTCATTTCTAGTTTAGTTTAGTGGTAATTTAGTAAAAACACTCTGAAACTGTGTTCGGAAGACTGTATTTTCAGAGACACGGGGGCCATGCTGTTAGTTATTATTTCAGGTGCAATTTAGAATACTTTTACCCGTGAATGCCTGAAATGGCACTAATTGCTTACTGTATTAATTACTGAAAGTCCATGGGCCCGAGATGATAGTTAAGTTTAATGTATTTGTTTATTTCCACCATATTTCCTTAATATTTCCCATTGCTGTTCTGATGGTCTACTGTTTGCGAGTGTTATGAACATTGTATTGTCCTTAGGTTGTTCTTACTGTTTCCCACATTTGCAAGCTTGTTATTCGTGTGCTTTACCCTCCCCTGCTATTAGTGATAGGATGAGCATTGCACTATTACTTGCATTGTTATTGTAATATCACTTATTTTCGTATCCCCTCTATATCTCTTTAGTGATTACGCAGCCGGTATTAGAAGGACGACATTAAACTGATCTCTTTACAGGGCTTACAACTATTACATGCATGTATTGTACTCTAAACATTTGCATTTATTTGTGTCAATTGAAACCTGACTTTACCATTGTATTTCAAGACCTAATTTTCATTTCAAACTAGTTTAGTTAACACTCTTCCGAGAAAGAGACTTCTTTTTGCTAACGATTTGAAGGCATCTGAATTATTCTCAAAGTTAGACAACTTACGAAAGAAAGAGAAGGAGAGAGCGTCTATTTCCATTATTTGTTCGCTGAAGTTGCAGAGCCATTCATATCAGACCGAGGAAAGGGAAATATTTATTGTTTGCTTTTGAGAAATGTTCATTCAATTTAAATGTCACCCACATCCACTGCGGTGATATTACGTATAATTTTCGATAGTTCAATACACGTAGAGTTCCAATATATAAAGATAGAATTATAAATATCGATATAGAAACGTAGAATTATAAATAAAAACATATAAAGATTCAAATATAGATATATACATATTGCCATACTAGATAACCCCATGTGGAAGGTCCGTTCACCCTGTACATGTGATCGGAACCACATCGTGCTATGAGTATGGATTAAGAGTTGAATGTTGCAGTGTTGGGCCAGCATCAGGGGAACACCCCATCACGCATGTTATAGAACGTGTACTGATTGATGAGGAAAAAGACTGGTTTTCCACAATAGACGGGGTGAGGAATATGGTTTCGCAATTTTTGTTGTCCTGATTTGGCATTACAGTCCCATGTTGTGCAATCAGGTGTTTCGTTGTGTAGTGACGTAACAGTATTGTAGGTAAGGATCTCGTAGTGTCTTTAATGAACGTTACTTGCAACACGTGGGCAGTGTGTACTCCTCCAGAAGGGGGAGTTACGTCCCAGTACTCAGAATGAATTCGTAAGTTAACAGCTGAAGATGCTTTTGCCTCTACACCCACTTGAAATAAATGGTTGTCCAGTGCACTAGCACAACCTAGCGGAACAACTCGTCGTTGGGGGAGTAATATAATTAATATTGCCATATTCGACTGGTGAAGGACAATATCCATTACGAACAATCAAAACATGTAGTGTTTGTATTTGAAATTCCAATACAGTGATATACAGCACACAATAGAAGAGCGAAGAACAAAGTTGACTTGTCCAAACGCGCCTACACCAATCGTCTATACTGTAATATGATTGGTTAACTAGATTGCACAATCGAAGTGACATTGAGCATTGTGTCAAGAGCTATTCCTATAAAGTTGGTCTGTCGTCAGGTCGTGAACTCAGTACCGAGGACGGTGGCAGTTTGTACCTGTACCGAGTTAGCCATGAGTGAGAATTGTATGTTGCAAGCAATAGATCAATGGACGCCCTCCTTAGCGGTAGCATGTATATACTGCCATATACGCTGGCATCGCTTTAGAATGCTATGGCCATGCTTGTAGTAACCTTTCGATGGTTGCCTTGCAAGATGAAGTTTTGGAGATGTTATCCGTTTTCGATACCTACGAAAACCTGTAAAGTATACTTGTTGAAATGCATCCAGATCAGGACATTCCTGTAGAAAGCTTTAGACGCACATATCTTGAGATGATAGCCAATGACGATTCACAGGCAATACACGATGTACTGTTGACAAAGGACGTTGAGCATTGAGCTATACGTTACGCTTTAGAGCAGGATTAAAAATAAAAAAGCAAGGATTGTAATAAAGAAAATTGTTTATTGTGCACATAACTAATACAAAAGTTAATGGTTATACATAGTTCCCTACAATTTATCAAAAACATTTAGAAGCCAAGGTATAATCACAATGCACTTGTACACAATAACATAATTACACATAACAATGATGCAAAACAAAAGGACACTGATGCAGAATAAAGTGGTATAGCTCGTATTATAGAACGTTTGGCATTGCATATAGTTGAATTTATACAAAAGTAATTTAACAGTCAGATACAATCTGGGGTACTTGATAGAAACATTTTAGTAGCAATGTACTGTGTCTGTATATACACAGACACAGTATGTGTCATTTTGACAGTAGTTGTCTAACCACTAGAAGTGTTTCATCTCAAATAAACCAATTGCTAAAATTTAAAGTTGTTTAACTATCAGGATACATGTTTTGACACTTTATATAAACAAACCACTACAAATGTTGTCGAACCTTTAGGATAGAGGTTTTGGTTGTGCATGGAAACAGAATGGTACTCAATTAAGTAGAATAACTACTCTAAGTTGACAGGCGATGTCAGTCATTAATATAGAGGGATTGGTACAACCTATAGTTATATAATCACGAAGCCGAAATTCGTGTCGGTGTATATACATCGAAATACACAGCGGGATGCAACAGACAGTTGTTTAACCTTTTGGATGGTTTCCAACTTCGTTTAAAGCAATAATAACAAACAGAAACACCAGGTAAATGTTATGTATGTAATGAACAACCACGTTTGGTCAAAGGCTAGCAAAAGATGTTCAATGAAAAGTGTATATGATAAATAAATCAATAAATATTCTAATTACGGTTTCCATTCTTTTGTTTTCTTAACCCCGAAATACGTATGGAACAGTCATATGACATGAATATTTTACGTATGACACGAAATTCCGGTTTGCGCAGGATATAATTGGGCGTAAATATTTGTTTACCTTTATAGTTCCCCGGTATAATTTATACATATCTCTAAGCGTTATTTGCTTTCGGGTTCGCTGATTGAAGCACGCACTCTGATCACATGGGCACGTTTAACTGTAGCTACTTGCTTTCACTCGTACGAGTAATGCTTGGGGCCAGAGCCAGCAAATATGCGCATTTATTAGTCTACAGGCAGTTTACTTTTCAACTGAGCAAAGTAATCACCCAGCGGTAGCAATGACGGTTCGTCGCGACGTCTCACAATAATAATGCTACCAGTATCGAAATACAGGAGACGTGCTATCCTGACAGTACTCATAGCCTCATTCAGACGTATCATGCCCAAAATTAAATAAACGCCGCCAGCATGACATTGCTGAACGCATGAGGGGTGTTTGTGGTCTTCATATCACGATATGTAACAAGAAGTTTACTACCAATAAGATTAACATAATGGATTTTCATGTGGGGAGAATAGGCGATTTCATTAAACTCTGTGGTTGACGTAACAACCTTTGTTTTCGGAAGATCGTACCTTTGCGTCCACTTACCATACAAAGAGTTTAAATATATCTTTGCAATTAAGCGAAGTCCCTCGATTGTGATTGTTATCATAATCTTGATGAATATCCTCATGCACCCTATAATGCCTTATGTATTCATACCAATCGTCCTCCCTGTCACAGGTCTCAGGTAATAAAGAGGCTTCTTGTTTCATTTGGAGAAACGTATCTACATAGGACTTAAACAAGTCCACTGACATTTCCAATTCCCAGATTTCATACGTATGGAGAATCACATACGCTGCTTTTAATGCCATCGAGCTCCGGAATGCAGAAAACACCTCTAATGGCACGTTCTTTGTCTGTATGCGCGCAATCACTAGTATCTAAATCGTTCATACACCCTCGATAAAAACCAAACAGTAGTATGTTATTGGCGTTGTATGCCAAAATGGCGATTATCAGATTCGTAGGAGGTAAAATCTTACAATACTCAAGACCATGAATCTGACTTGGATCAGGCATGTCCGTTCATTTATGAATGGTTACGGATCCAACCGGACGTGACTGGGTAGCCATTACCCACGGATAGAGGGAAGTGTAGTCCAAATATTTTATACAGGAGACGTGTTATCCCGACAGTATTTATAGCCTCATACAGACGTAGCCATGCCCACAATGAAATAAACGCAGCCAGTATGACATTACTGAACGCATAGTTTGTGTTTGTGGTTTCCATATCACGATTCACGATTTCCGATTCACTGCATTCGCAGAGCTTGGAAGCACTTCACATCTAGGCCTTTAAAGGCATCCTTAAGACGTAGTGGATGTAAAATATCAGAAAAACGATCGCGGATAAAAGTTTGAATTTCCTGTGAAGTTTTTAACTGTTTGTGGCCCTGGCATTCCCATATTCATAGAAAATCAACCTTACATGTATTACGTAGAAACTCCTCTCTAGCCATGGTTTCGGCATATCGAGTATTTAGGCTACGACCTTGTTTATATATATGCAGGTCCCTGAGTTGGGATATACAAGGGTGTTCATGGTAGTAACAGCCATAATATTCGTATCCTATACGAATATCTATATCAAAGCCGTCCAATTTGAAATGCTTAAACTCAGGCTCACCGTCGCGTTCATAGCTTTACAACCTAACCTTATGTCTATATTCGATATACCGAAGCCAGAGTTTTGCTTGCTCTGTTTCGTCCCATGATGAAATCCTAATGGCGGGATAACAGCGATGGTATTATATTTAAGATAACATATTCGATGACGGTGCATTGCACTTGCAGTATTTTGACAATATTGTAACAGTTCACGCTAAAAGTCTATCTTTTCACTTTTGACACATTTCTTATGCCATATAGGTATATTTTCTGCATCCTTTTCGGATTTGCTTCAAATTTCATAATAGTCCAGGTCGGGAAATAATCTTACATACTTTAGATTGCGCGAGATATTTAAGAAATGTGGAAAGTCACCCTTTCAAAGTGATTCTTCTAGACTTGGCGTTTGGGACAAGTCCGCTAATCGGAACCTCATAAACAGAGACGTGTCTCTGAATATAATATTGTGTATCGTTACTCGCATAATTTTATGTCCACTAGTAATTGTTTCCGGTAATAAGTGCTGCCGTTTTAGAATTTCATGGGCAACAAATAAATTGTCGAATCGGTGAGCACTGTGTGCTAACGCAACCACCTGTTTAAGCCTGGGACCCTGTTGTAACACATGCGTAATAAATGTCTCTATTGTGTAAAACATACAATCCCGAGTGCCCGCACCATCACCACAACTTTCTTCATGAATATAGCAACGGGGTATAGTTTAAAAAGTAAATTAGGTACTAATTCATGTTTACCCTTATCGTTTGCTTCCAATTGTATAGTCTTAATATCGTAAAAAATATACAAAAAATCCTCTACACATTTAGGATATTCAGGTTTAACATAACAAATATGGCTCTCAGTGACATAAACAGTACACATTTTTTTTTTCAAAATCTTTAACACAAACATGATTCGACTTTCTGTTGCGCCAATCTAGTTTAACACCAGATTAAAAACATACCTGAACATGATCACATATAGATATCTGATGGTTTTTGCTGCATGCCTATCAAAACATATTTGACTAGCAAAGGTACGATTACACTTGGCGCAATATAGTTGTGTTTTATCTGTACCAGTTACCGCCTTTACAATTCGTATTATAATACCTTATCTTCATCTGTAATTTCTATATCAGGATGATAGGTTTCGCATTGAGTACACAGATATGGACATGTCTGGAACCGACGTTCTATATAGGGATTTAGACAATAATCACAATAACCTCCACCTCCTAAAAAGGTTGCAATACCATCTATAGTATCGTAATCGATACCTTCAAAGTGAATAAGATTTTCCTCTTCTCTGTAGGACCAACATACATTTTGTCGTACACACGACCATAAACAATAATTTGAGTCTTCTCCACAAAGTACCTTTGGAACATGTTTACGTCATC
This sequence comes from Lepisma saccharinum, assembly GCA_022664845.1. Lineage (NCBI taxonomy): Eukaryota > Metazoa > Arthropoda > Insecta > Zygentoma > Lepismatidae > Lepisma > Lepisma saccharinum. The sequence continues at coordinate 52,663 of JAGDQP010009271.1, forward strand.
TAAACTACCGCCAATGTTGCTACCTAAATCTACCCCTGCATCATGATACAGTTTCATTCCATTAGCATGCCAGATTTCATAATGGGTTTTCATATATTTGCGGTTTTATTATACTTTTGATCTGTCTTAATTCGTACTACTACCAGTGCTAGGGAAAGGTTAATGGAAGTTGTTCTACAGATATAATGTGTTTTTGCAATGATCTGCATAAGGCAAATACTTATCATTACGACGACGCCTCTGACCTCTACAAGGATCTGTAATGTCAATAATAATGGTGATATTATCACCTAACAGGAATTCGTCGTTGGAGTTTAGTACATCTTCCATTTTCCGGAGCATACCTTCCGCCGTAAGATGTGCTCGTACCTGAAAAGGTAAGTAAATAGGCTTCCCTACGGTGCACTTGGAACTTCCTATACTAAATCTGACTTTGCACGCTGGATTGACATCCCGAAGTAAATTATCCATGGCAAACTGAAGCAGGTTGGTTACAAACTCCTCAGGATCGCGAATAGTTGTTACAACAGGTCTAATTGTTATTTCACGACCACGCAGAGGGAAATTAGGATATGTTTTTGGTTTTTCAGAAATAGTCTCAAATATAGGTCCACGTCCATCACCATACATCATACACATAGTATGATCCTGGATCCAACATTGCACTACAATATTCATATCAGCATTTGCAACATAGGCACATACATGGTCATCGATAGTATCCGTATCCAAGTCACGATACACATCACTATCTTGATGCATACCATACCAGCACCACTCACACATGTTTCGAAACCAAAGAATCGGTAGCCTCCTGTGAAATGATACCACCATAGTTTGGTAGCAACTAGCAATAATAGCTCCAGGCTTCTTCTTTACTTTCCATACTTACGAAAAAGCCGTAATACCCCAAATCACGAATGTCTTGAGTAGTGAAACAACCTTTAAAAACAGCTTCTTCGTCGTTACAAAAGTAGTATAGGAGATGATGCAGTCACATGGCGGGATCAGTTTCCTCGACTTGGAATCCTCCAATTTTGTAGTAGCACAGAGACCCCCAGCACTCAAGAACAGTTTTAGGATCGTGTTATCATTGCATTTTTTACGTAGCAAGCGAAACATCGATACGATCGTGTAAAACAATAGGCTTTACACAATGACGGAGCGGATCTTTCCACTTCAGAATATACGTACAAACAGAGGTACTATGACAATGATCACCGAATATATCACAGGGGCGCGGACGCGAACGAAAGCTATCATATACACCCTTCCTTTGGGGTAAAATACAGTGGTGTCCTCTAACTGTAATTGCAGATCCTAGGTTTCTATGACCAACAGTGTACCACCACCAATACCATGGTACACTCCAGACACCTCACACTACAAACTAGGACACTTATTTTCCACCAAATCGGAATTAGGTTTGTATTCCCCTAAGTCGCAATTACCTATCTAAATCAACAAATCTAAAACCGACTGTACCAATAACAAAGTGCATACAGAGGGACATCACCTCACTGTTTTGACACCTATGAATAACTTTGTAGGATAAGTTTACATTCTTATAGTTCCCAACATATTGTTAACAAACTACAAATGGCTTTATTAATAAACTAACATGCTACAGCCAACCGATCGGCAACGCAAATAGGTTCATACATTCGTACTTTAAATTACTTTTCGCCACCAACCAAACAGTAAACAATAACATCGAATTCCCTATCAACAATTTTTTCAACATTGACACCTTTCCCTAATATCGATCCGCATTACCAAGGAAACCATATATTGCCTTGGTGAACTTTCTTTTTCCGCAGCCTTCAACAAACTAGCAGGTGTCTGCGTGACATTGGTTTCGTAGCAGGACATGTTTCGTAGCAGCACCTTCACGAAACTATTCTGCTAGTAGGATACAAGGTACAAATATTTATGGAAACGGGATGACAACTCAGGATTAAAATGCAGCGATGCATGGCTTAATCCATACAGCGTGTTGCCAACCCGTTTCCATAAATGTTCATAGGGAATTCGAAGTTAATGTTTAGTGTTTGGTTGGGGGCGAAAAGTATTTAGAGTACGAATGTATGAGCCTATTTGCGTTGCCGATCGGTTGGCTGTAGCATGTTAGGTTATTAATAAAACTATTTGTAGTGTGTTAACAATATGTTGGGAACTATAAGAATGTAAATTTATCCTACAAAGATATTCGTAGGTGTCAAAACAGTGAGGTGATGTCCCTCTGTATGCACTTTGTTATTGGTACAGTTGATTTTGGATTTGTTGATTTAGACAGATAATTGCGGCTTAGGGGAATACAAACCTAATTCCGATTTGGTGGAAAATAGATTTCCTAGTTTGTAGTGTGAGGTGTCTCGAGTGTACCATGGTACTGTTGGTGGTACACTGTTGGTCATAGAAACCTAGGATCTGCAATTACAGTTAGAGGACACCACTGTATTTTACCCCAAAGGAAGGGTGTATATGATAGCTTTCGTTCCCGTCCGCGCTCCTGTGATATATTCGGTGATCATTGTCATAGTACTTCTGTTTGTACGTATATTCTGAAGTGGAAAGATCCGCTCCGTCATTGTGTAATATATATTGTTTTACACAATCGTATCGATGTTTTGCTTGCTACGCAAGAAATGCAAAGGTATCACGATCCTAAAACTGTTCTTGAGTGCTGGAGGTCTCTGTGCTACTACAAAATTGTAGGATTCCAAGTCGAGGAAACTGATCCCGCCATGTGACTGCATCATCTCCTATACTACTTTTGTAACGACGAAGAAGCTGTGTTACAAGGTTGTTTCACTACCCAAGACATTCGTGATTTGGGGTATTACGGCTTTTTCGGAAGTGTGGAAAGTAAAGAACAAGCCTGGAGCTATTATTGCAAGTTGCTACCAGACTATGGTGGTATCATTTCACAGGAGGCTACCGATTCTTTGGTTTCGAAACATGTGTGAGTGGTGAGTAATTATAAAATTCCGGTTCAACGCGGCATTTTAACATTGGAAAGATAGGTGATTGGCCTCCGGCTGCAGATTTTTTTGTGACTACACTTAGTGATTTTTTTGTAACTAGATTTTTGATTTTTTTATTCTCTGCTACTATACCTCCATCTATTGATTTTTCTTGTGAACTACCAGCACCTTACTACCGCCATCTGTGTAGGATTTAATGAATTTTTTCTCTGCTACTCTAATGCCATCTATTAATTTTTTGTGAACTACCAACACCTCTCTACCGCCATCTGTGTAGGATTTAATAAATTTTTTTCTGTGCTACTCTACCGCCATCTATTGATTTTTCTTGTGAACTATCGGAACTCCTCACCTCCCTACCATCATCAGTTAATATCACAGCTAATTGCTGCTATTATCATCATTCATTAACATTATTGCTACCTTACTGTGTGCTAATCTATTGATATGAATGCTAACTTATTGAATAGTGTTATAACTAAATAATGAATTGTTAGTTTTCCTATACGGGTGCAATCAGAAGTACTTTAACAGTCGCTTTGCATCAGGTGAATACCGTAATGGTATATTTAACATGAGACATGCTCGTGAAAATTCGTTACTGCCACGATGAACTTGCTTATTGCTGTAAAAAAAGCGCTGAAGTTTTAAAAAACTAACATCAAATTGAGTTATTAGTTTTCTCTCTTGTTGTAAATCCACATTTTGTATGAATTTGCTTTGCCTTTTTGTGATACTTCGTTGCGTGTGCACGAGCGGAAGTTCTGTCATTGTGAATGGCATGTGAGAATCATATTATGCGTGGGTGTATTAAAGATTCTCAGTTGCATATTTTTTATCTCTCTCTCCTTTTTCGTATCTGTGATATCCATGAAAGAGCGAGTTACAGTCTACATGCAAAGTAATAACATTTTATTTCTCCTGAAAACTTGTTCACTAGAATTGTTCAATTACTCTCTCAATTTTCACATCGTAGATATACGAAGTTTGAGCAATAAGTATTACAGTAGAAAAAGTATTCGCGGGGACTGTTTCTTCAAAATCCATTATAATTTAAATATTGGTTCGTTCGTTAATAACAACTTGTTTGCGTTTACTTGTATTAATGACATACATTGGACGATTTTCTATAAACTCTTTTGGGGAATAAAACATATCAGTATTTTTCAGTTACACGTTTAAAAGCAGTGTAACTATTATACATTTTAAGATAATCTGCTTTTGTGATATCCAGGTTTAAATTCTCACGAGGGAAGATTTCGTTACGAGCATTTTTTAAATAAATATTCTTAATCTTGCATGTATCAAACTTATTAGCGTCTTTCTCCTGAGTATTATCATCACGATTAGTTTGGAAAAGAACTATTAGAAAATCAGGCATATCGAACTGTAGTGAGTTAAACTGTGTTGTAACATCAAATTCAAAATAAGAACCTGAAACATGTCGTTGAATACTTTGATACGTGAGAAATTCAATTGGTATTTGAGGTTGTCGAAGTATATCAACTTTTAATTTCATCGAATATTTTTTCTCGTATTCATCAATTGGCATTCTAAGCTCCATTGAAGTAATCACTAATTTAGCAGCATGAGCTAATGTAGCATCATCTAGAGTACCATCTGCTTTCTTTGTTTTCCAGCGATAAAATAAAACATCATTATTTGCACTTCTTTTAAATGTTATTCGAAGCCCGCTCTTCCACATAATTTCCTTATAATCACTAACGAAACCAAACAGCAAACGTAATGGAAACAACACTGAATTCTCTTTCCGTGGAAGTTTCGCATCAGTTATTAATCCACCTGACTTAAAAAATTCGAGCTCAGGCTTTGATAATCGACATGTGGCAATAGCAGTTGAAGTAATTCCCGGATAATCTATTCTATCAATAACAGTACCATGTTTGCGTACCTCTAAATGCGAAAACAAATATGGAACAAAATTATCAATTAATTTAATATTCGTCCCTGAAGTAAAAGTTCCTCCAGCATCTCTTCCAATAACTTCATATTTGATGTATAAATCACCGTACTGTGGGTGCACAAACCCATCGCCAGAAGTGATGTCAAATTCTAAATCTTTGTTTGCTTCATTCAAGTTATTAAATGTACGACGATTCAGTGGGAAAGATTGATACTCATAGCTTTCAATAAATTCCATCTTTAAAAAAGACTATATTATATTCAACTTTGTTTCTTTTCGCTATCATTCTTGCTATAAAAAATCATTTTAAGAATCATCATTTTTAATCATGAGAATTACGCTTGTTATTGAGCCACCAAAACTAATTGGTTCATGCAATTCATTACTAACACTTATTTCAATGGAACGTACATGGCTCTCTTGTATAGGAAAAAATAATGGGTATTGAGGCTCATAAACAATTGATTCTAAAAATTCTGTTAATGGTTTAAATGTTGCTATAATATTAGTTTCCTTGTGCTTATACTCCCCATCTGCTATAATCATAAATCTTACTAAATTACAGTGTATATTAAATGTTTCAATACTTAAGAACTTTGGAAGAAATTGACCTATGTGAGTTTCTTCTGGCTTAAGTTCACTATTATTCTTAATACCTAATAACTTACCAACGGTTCCTACATTAAAATTTTCTGCAAACGGGGAACTTCAATTCGATGAGTTACAAGGTTTTTTATTTAGAAGCACCTCTTTAGGTAGCGTTGTTTCTTATGTTGATGCATTATACTGGCCTGGTGGTATATTATGCCTCTCTCCTTTATGAAAGTAAGTATTGCTACTTTTTGTTACATTTGGTATTAAGTACATACTATAAAATCCTATCAATGCAATTTTCAAATTGTAATTTTGATTATTAATTTCATTGTGAAGATTCAGCCGAAGCTTTGGTGTAGTCCCCGATAAGTGCAACACAATCATTTTTTAATAAAAGACTATGTAATATACTATTTTTATGCATGATTCATTAAGTAATCAAGTTTCAATCTTTCAATAGCTTGATGAAAATTGTTTCCATCAGATAAGAATTTTAATAGTTTAATACATAAATGACCACAAATCACATCGCCAAATGTTGTATTCGATCACTATTATATTCAATTATAGTGTTATTAGGATTTAAATACTCAATCAAAGACTTGGGAGGTACTCCACCAAATGAATCGAATATGCAAGCTTTATTATTTTCATACCAATAACAAATCCAGTGAGTTCCTGTATTAATTGATTGATCCAAGTTAATAACTGCGCATTCTTGTTTTAACGGTGGAGTAGAAGGAAGATTATCCGACATGTACACACCTTTAAAGTGTTTAATATTCAATTCTTTAGCTATACGTTCGAGATCATAATTGGTGAGCGCTTTTTTACTCTATTTAAGTCCTTCAGAAGCTTTTTCTTTCTTTGTTTAAGTCCTTTACCTTTAGTCAGAATTGATGATTCCATAACTTCATTATGACGCTTTTGTTCTACTAGTTCTTGTTTATTTTTCTTCGCATCGATTACCGCCTTAGCTATAGCTGCTGAACCACCTGCAAGACTACCAACCGCTCCCAATGCAGCAAGTATCGCTGGAATTGTAAAAATGAGACTACCTGTTTTCGGTTGATTACGTAGTTTCTTTAACTGCGCTAAACTTAATGTTAGAGCCATATTATGACCCTTTTTAAGCATTTTTGCTTCTTCGCAAGTTGTGCTTTATTTAAGATTTTGCTAAAATTTAATGACTTTATTTCTTGTGCTGGAATTTGAAATTTTACACCTTTTGCTTTCATTGTATAAAAGACTATATTATATTCATTATTTTGAATTTATTCAACAACTACAGCTCAAGCTTCTACCCAGTGTTTAAGAAAAAATGTAGCAATCTATAAACCGCACCCCATTTTCCGTTTTGTGTTCATTGCCATTGCTACTCCCAATGAAGCTAATTTTTCACTTAAAGCAGAATCTTTGCTAATAACTCTATCAAAAGCTTTAAACTCTAAGTCTTGATCAGCTCTATGTCTATCTGATAAATCTTTAGTTTTTATACGCAATATCATGCTCTCGACATGCTTGATCTAATCTATTTATACCCCGATCACCTTTTGCTAATCTTTCATCTTCAACTTGTACCAGGATCACAGAACTCGTAGCCTGGAAGATGAAGTTCAAAGGGTAATTTATTAATAATATCATTCACTAAACCTTTACCTTCAATAGTATGCCAAAATTTTGGTGG
>JAGDQP010009272.1:0-38101 GCA_022664845.1 Lepisma saccharinum
AAAGGTGAACTTGAATCGCATTAAGATGGAATACAGATGTAAAATATATCCTAAATTGCAGAAATGAGAATCTTTTTATTTTTGCATTGCAGAAAAAATGTTTTGCAATATTTCGATGGCTATAGGAATTTTATCCAGCATGTTCTCAGCTGAACTGAAGCGCTGTAGATCGTGAGTAAGTGTTTCTATTAGGTCTGAGGACGAAAGATCTTTGAAAAACTGAAAAAAGTCTTTCAATGAAGAACACAAATCTTTTGTGGTAGAAGAAGATGCCTTCTTATCTGAAGAGACAGGAACTCCCAGAGGTGACTTTCTGGCAGAATCTTCGCTTTTTGGTGGCGGGTCCGGCTGGCCCCTGAGTAGCTGCTTTTTCAGTATCGGACAACCCCTGTAGTTTGCTGGATGGGGACCACCGCAGTGAACACAGGTGACCGGTTCGTCTCTGGACTTCTTTGGACAATCAGTAGTGAGATGAAAGGCAGCACATTTAAGGCATCTGGGTAGACTAAAACACAATTTTTTTACGTGTCCAAAGCGTTGACATTTGTGGCATCGCACTGTAGTCGGACCTCTGTATTTTTCAACTGAAATGACATGATGAAGTAAGTATCTCATTTTTAAGATGTCAGAAGGAAGATGATTTTTATTGAGTGTAACCAGAAAGAGTGGATAACTGATTTGCTTCTGAGAATTTTTATCTTTGCCGTGCAGTTGACTCACTGAAATAACTGAAAAAAACCTTGAAGAGAAAGGTCCGCTGTGATGTCTTCAACAGGGGTGTCAATGGGCAGCTTTCGTAGAACCACTTTGAGTGGACGATCCTTGCGTTTGTTCTCTACAGCAAATTGGTGCTTCTGCTGAAGGCAAAGAGTTTGAATTTTCTCGAAATCTGGTTTATTTTTTGTTTGAAATTTAATAAAATCGCTCGTATGATGAATTACTGGACGTTCAGAACAAATGGCTGCCAAACTTTTACAAAAAGGATATCTATTGTTGATGCCATAAATGAAAATAGCAGGTGTCTTAGGTGAATTTGAAGAGTTGACTGTATTTTTCTTTGATTGATCAGATTTAGAATGAGAATCTTCAGACATTTCTGGATCTAACGTTTGAAATGAATTGGTAGTAGAAATCGGTGGAGAGGTCACAGCTGGTGAAACTTTAGCTGTTTTCTTGGGTTGCAGAAAACCCTCAACATCCATGGCGGAATCATCAGGCGAACCTATCGTGGTGTTGGAAGAGGTACGAGGCAATGAATAAGATTGAGAGATATCGGCAGATTCAGCGTCCTCAGAAATGACTTGCATTTTAGCTCAAAAAAATCCCGTGCGGTACATTCGTAATGGGCCAGATTTTCATAGTAATCGATGCTTTGATGTTCAAGTGATTTAAGTACTGCTGACTAGGAGACCGAATCGAAAGCTTTTTCAAAATCAACGAATCCAAAACACAGTAGAAGTTCATATTCATTAGTCCTTTCCATAACTTCAGTTGAGTAATAGGAGCCATTATGAGAGGAGCTTGCGTTCGTTTGTCCCAGCTCAAGCTGGAAGAAAATGACACAGAATACGATGAGGATCGCATTCAAAAGATGATTCGAGTAATAAAGGGCCTTAATTTTAAGTCTGTTATCGATCCACTCGATTATTCGAAATTAAAAAGATACTATAAACGTCATCCGGAAGAAGACTATTATGAAAACCTGGCCATTTACGAATGTGCCGCTCGTGATTTCTTGGCCAATTTGCAAGTTATTAATGAGGATGCCGAATCTGCCGTTAATTCTCAAAACTCTTCATTGCCTCGCACCTCGTCCAATACCACGATAGGCTCACCAGATGATTCTGCCATGGAAGTTGAGGGTTTTCTGCAACCCAAGAAGACAGTTAAAGCTACACCGGCTGTGACAGCACCACCGATTTCTACTAATAATTCATATCAAGCGCTAGATCCAGACACTTCTGTTGATTCGCATTTAAAATCAGATCAATCGAAGAATAATTCAGTGAAAAATTCTCCTAAGACACCTGCTATCTTTATCTATGGTATTCAAAATAGATATCCGTTCTGCAAATCTTTGGCTGCTATTTGTTCGGAACGTCCAATTATTCATCATACTAGTGACTTTATCAAATTCCAAACTAAAAGTAAACCTGATTTTGAAAAATTCCAAACTTTTTGTCTTCAGCAGAAGCACCAATTTGCTGTTGAAAATAAACGAAATGATCGTCCATTAAAAATTGTCATAAGGAAGCTGCCTATAGACACACCAGTTGAAGATATCACAGCGGACCTGTCTCTCCAAGGCTTTTCCGTCATTTCAGTGAGTCAACTGCATGGTAAAGATGTAAAATCTCAGAAGCAAATCAAATATCCATTATTTTTGGTTACACTTAACAAAGATCAACTTCCATCTGACATTCTGAAAATGAAATATCTACTACATCATGTCATATCAGTTGAGAAATACAGAGGTCCGACTACTGTGCAATGCCACAAATGTCAACGTTTTGGACACGTCCAAAAATCGTGTTTTAACCTGCCAAGATGCCTCAAGTGTGCTGCCCTGCATCTCACTGCCGATTGTACCAAGAAATCCAGAGAATAACCGGCCACCTGTGTTCATTGCGGTGGTCCTCATCCAGCTAACTACAGGGGTTGCCCCACCTTGAAAAAACAGATACTCAGGCGCCAGCCCGACCCGCCAACTAAAAATGAAGATTCTGCCAGGAAATCATCTTGGGGAGTTCCTGTCTCATCAGATAAGAAGAAGCCTGCAGCAAACAAAACAGATATATTTTCTTCATTGAAAGACTTTTTTCAATTTTTCAAAGATCTCTCTTCTTCAGATCTCATCGATACACTTTCAAAAGATCTTCTGCGCTTCAGTTCAACTGATAGCATGATTGATAAAATTCCAATTGCCATCGAAATCTTGCAAACTATTTTTTCAGCAATGAAAAAATAAAATGATCTTATTCTTTCAACTCAGATCTATACTAATAGTATTCCATCTTATGCGTCAAGTTCACCTTTTACATCTGGCACCTTCTCCTCTCTTACATTTTAGAGAACATTTCACATTTTATATTTTCATTTTAATTTCTTCACTTCAAATACGCATTAGAACTGCGACAGTTGCAGTCTATTTCTCAAATTTCATTTACTTCTTTTTCAAACCGTCAACAAAACATAGCGAAGGCAGGGGCCCCGTAAGGGCTCGAAACTTCTTTTTGTTATACAGTTTTTCAAAACGTCAAGTTCAACGGTCATAACTTCATTCAATGCTTGTATGTGGTGCATTATGCTAAATCCACGACGAATCTGGCGGGAAAATAAGCACTACATTATCACAAGACCATTTGTTATGTGCGTTTGGTGGAATTAGCAGTGAACGACTTTTCAGATCAAGTTGAATACGTGAAATATCATGCCACTAAAAATCCCGCTATCGGGAAGAGCAAAGCAAAGTTTCAAATGCAGACTATGAGACATTCTTTTTAAAGATTTCCTGTGTGCTGACCAACAATCGAACAAATCTAACCACGATAAATTTGGAGCCGTTTTCATCATATCTGTATGAAAATTCAGCTGAATGATTAAAAGATAAATTATTTCATATTTGTACATGTGTTTATTAAGATTGTGGTATTTGTATTTGCAAATGTGGAACAAGTATGTGAAAGATTTGAACAAATGAATATACAATTAATAAACAGTAGTAGCAGATGGTTGTTATTTCAAAAGAAATGCACATTATCTTGGTTTTTATCAGCATCCATTAGTGCAAGGTTTATACCTAAAGTTTAAAACATTATTACAAACAATTATTTATTTTAGCTTCTGAAGGAATTTACCCTTGTACTCACGATTTTTTAACATTTTCAGTCACGAAATGTCAACACCTTTTATTCACGAAATTGTACTCTGACAGATCATTTCTTTTTTGTTTATTGTGGCATCTTAAGTCCACAGGAGTTTGTTCTACAGTTCCCCTCTATATAACACGGTAATTGGGATCAAAAAGCATCTTGATATGAAACTGTAACTTGATATAAAAATGATTTTTGAATGAGTGATCGTACGTAATTGGTGAATTCAGTTAGCGATGAGATCATTTCCTGATGTGTTCATCATGTTGGTGAACACTGAACAGCTTGTGACGGTCTCAGAAGCGACATAGTGTCGAAACTGTAATATTTATGGTGTTATTTTTTTTTCTCAGCATTGTCAGCATTTATCAGTTTAGTAATGATACCTTCATGCAGGGGTGTGCTGGTTGGGGCTCGCGCGAGCCCTTTTGTTAAATATGTATTTGTTTCGAGTCCTTAGTTAAATTATTTGAAGAACTCCTTTGCCTCCATGTTTCATCCGACCTAAAGAGATATCCAGACCCTTTGATTTTCTGGGGCAATGCTCCCTAGAAACCTTTCACAAAACTGTATACCCGTTGCTTTATCCACAGACAGACATTTTCGTGACTAATATTATTCTTGAATGAAGTTTCGGATGTGAGTCCATGCCTTCCATGTGTGATGAGACGTTGACGGATTGAGTGACGTGTCATTGCGCAGGGTGCAACTGTCGCTTCCCTGGGAATTCCTGGATAAAGGTAAGTATAAAGTGAAGGTAGAAGAAAGTGAGAGAAAGAGGTGAAGGGAGGAGAAAGGGGAGATTGAAATCGTCTTGAGAACTTGAATCGCAATAGTTGTTACAGCACAAAGCAGATGAGAAGTTGGTAAGAACCGATATCTTGGAATGACAACAAGATTAGGGAGTTATTTCTGACAAGCAGAGAAAAAATTTTGGAGAATATCAGTGAAGATTGGAATCATATCAATTAGATTAGGAGTAGAGCGTAATTTTTGAAGATCATGACTAATATTGGTGAATGCTGAACTGGAGAAAAAAATCTTTGAATTGATAAAAAGAGGTCCTTAATCGTGTCGCCAGTACTGGTTGCAGAAGAAGCAGCAGCAGGTTCTGGAGTGGTACGAAATTTGCCATTGGAAAGAGGATTAGAGTCAGCTTTAAAGATCATGCTTTTGGCTTCCGCTTTACGGCGTTGAATGATGGTTTGCATGGCCTTTCAGCAGCCCCGATAGTTGGCCAGATGAGCCCACCACAGTTGACACAGTGCGCCGGTTCATCTCTGGTCTTCTTTTCACAATCTTGGGTAAATTGATGCTGTCCACATTTGACACATCTGGGAAGGTTGAAACACGATTTTTGTGCATGTCCAAGCCGCTGGCATTTATAATATTGTAAAACATCCGAACCGCTGTAAGGTTCAACTTGAACAACATAATTAAGGACGTAGCGCTATGTTGTAGATGTCATGAGAATGTGTTCTTCTTTACGCAATGAACCCATAAACAAAGGATAGGCAACCTGGCGCGAATATGTTTATCAAAACCATACAGCTGATTAACTGCAATGACAGGATAGCCAAGAGCAGTAAGATCTTTGAAAGTATCAGAAGTGGCAGTATATAATGACAATTTTTAAGAACAACCTTGAGTGGACGTTCTGGTCATGCAACTATCATTTTAAACGGGAATTTAACTTATTTCGCGAGTTTCATGGTTTCTCTTTGGGGGTAGCACAACAGCTGTGAAAGTCTGCGTGATCAGGGATTCCGTCACGATTTACAGTTTGAGGGTGAGTGGGTGTATTGATTTTTGACGGTATTTTCTTTTAAAAGTTGGGCGGTACACCAGAGAATTTGGCAGGTGATACCCCCGCACAGAGGTTTGGCAGAATCACTGTGCGTGATGATTTGTTTGGGATTTGTAACATTAATGTCTGTACTTCCGTAACAGTTGCTAGTGTGCGAATTGTATGTCGGTAGTTTCTTTTAGCGTTCAACACAGATCCTGGCGCATGCCATTTCGCTATTGACTTTCGCATAGCATATTTTGCACTTATTAAAACAAAAAATAAAACATGAAATCAGTGGCGAATCCAGGATTTAGGTGAGGGGGTGCAAGTGGAATAGACCGGAGACATAAACGATAGACTTAAACAGAAAAAAAATATATAAAAGAAAAACTTTTCAACAGGAAGAAGAATGAGGAGACAAATGGAAATGGTATTTTTAACAATTTTTTATTTCCCTGAACATTTAAGGTTCATCAATCTTTGATAAGATAATTTTCACAAGAAAATAATATTTACTTGCATGTAATAAATGAATAATCTGTAAGCATACTTATAATAATTGTTGCAGAGACATCTGTGAAGCTACATGTAAAAGAATTTTGTTTAAAGTAATGACTTTTACATTACTTATGCATATTGCTGTGCAAAGAATATTTATCATAATTTAATAATTTCTTCAAATACAGGGTGTCCCTGAAATAATGGGACAAACTTCGGGAGTTGATTATTTACCAAGAAGAAAGTTCTCCTTTGAGATTCGGAACCATGCTTAGTTTCGGAGCTACAGAAGTTCAGAATTACGAAGCATCGTCACAAATGACGTCATATGTGAACAAGTAATGGCGTAAGCGAGGTCATCGTAGCAAATCACAACTAAAATAGTACCCAAAGCACCTGTTTAAGCTATGTTTATAACTGGTGAATGAACCTTAAAGGAGATTTCTACGCTTACCCTATTAAATCATTGACAATGAAATACTTACGTTGCAAACCTGTCCACGCGGCACTCCCTTCAATCATAAACATTACTTAATATGGATGTACCTGGTACTACTTCGATTTTGATTTGCTAAGCTTACACAGCTTACGTCATTATGTGTCGAGCTATGACGTCATTTGTTGACGACGCCATCTTAACTTTTGAGTGCTTTCAGCTCGAAACGACGCATAATTTTGAATTTTCTTCAAACGAACTTTTCTCTTGCTTTGATAGAAATAATCTCCTCCCAAAGTTTGCGCTCTTATCTCAAAGAATAGTTTCTAACACTGATTAATCATGCTGATAACTTAAGGATTTTGAGTTTCTATAAAAGTATGTTCAGTGTAATTTCGCATATATAGATACATGAAGTCTGTACATTTACGTAATACGCATAAACAAAACACAGCACCTAAAAATAGGCATGCATAGTACGTATTTTCTAACTTTTTGATTAGAACTTTTTCTTAAATATAAAGCAGACCCAATGAAAAACTACTCAAACTCGTCTTAAACAACAGACGATGTATTACGTTCTATCTACGTATGAGTTAATGGCATACCTCTTTAAAGTAGAACCATCTTTGTGTTCTCTTTTTGTTTGCTCTCCTACGCCGTGGTGTTATCAACATCTCCTTTTAGATCTTACTTAACTTCATGACAGCAAAGCGTCACTCCTAAGAAAACAGCTTCATACATTGTTAATCAGTCCCTCCCATTTGCTGCGTTGTTCTGAAAGTGTAACATCTTTGACGCTTACTCTCTCTCTCTCTCCCTCCCCCCCCCCCCCTCTCTCTGATACACCACTCATATACAGACACACAATCTGAAAGAAAATGCCTTGTGTTACTTAAAATTACAAGGAACTAGACCTTTTTCCATCCAAAAATAAAAGTGACTGTCGTAACAGAAGATTTTGAAAGTAGGAGAAATGCATTCCATTAAATTGTGATTTGCTAGTTTGATTTATTCATGTCTTCTAAGTGCATTTCAAAAGTTTTACTTGTCTTTTCGACTTTCGTAAGGAAATTATGTGTCAACGTATGTGCGTTAGCTCTCTAGTCACTCACAAGTCTGCTACAAATGTACTTGCAAATTCGTGGTTTGGCTGATAAGTAATGACGTAACGCTGAAGAGCGACTGGTCTAAAGGAGTGAGTGAAAGGACTCATATCTGAATGATCACAGTGGGTGAATTGCTATTAACGTTCTAAATAAACTGCTGAGCTTGTAACGACGAGCCCTACAGTTTTCGGTAAAGTATGGAGGTTTTTGGATCACTTCCTTTCAATGGACCCCAACGGGAATGGAATCTGTTATCATGCTCACAGAAAGCTAGCGCGCTAGCCTTTCGATCACAGTGAGGTGAAATTATCACAGGGAATAGTCGGTTACTTTGTTCTGAAAACTGAAACACATGATGATGTAAGCGGTATCGGTTTCCTTGACAAGTAATATCTCCCACTTGAAAAAAATCTTAGTTTGCAACACTGCATGGACAACATATTTTTTTTAATATTCCTTGAAATCAATACCCCCCACTAGAAAATGTCTGAGTCTGCAACACTGCATTGACAACACATTTCCATCGAAATAGCTTCGAGGGAAGAAGAACCGCCACACTCTCATTGCATCATCTGTATATCTGATTAGACCGTAAGGGTTTCATGCAACTATTAGTACTGTAGAAGTGAACATTTTGAAAAGAAATAATAAAGAAAGAAAACCCATTCGGGGAAAATGTCAACACCAGAGGAGAGAGAAGAGTAGGGATAAACATCCCAGTTATTACTCTCAAGATGGCGTCTCTAGACGACGCTTCTTGTTCAAGAGACAAGATACCCGAGATGAGAGCTCTTTAGGCGGTTCTCGTTCAATCTTGTTGTCGTCTTTACGGAGACTCGTCAGTCAGTTGGTGTCAACTAGCTTTTGTGTTAGTTTTAACTTGATAGCACTAGATGTCTCTGCTGGTTGATCGTTTTCAAAATTAGCTTCATTAATCAAAATTCCTAGGAGGGATAAAGGAATTTCGGCGTTACAGGCAAGACACTTTTTCATCTTTCCATCTCCTTATAAAATGTAAACCGAAATAATTAAAGATTAATAAGATTTCGATATGCTCCTGTCTCCTTCAAAAGTTATAGAAGGAAATTGTTTAATTAAGTTGAAGGAGGGAGTACTGTGATATATAGTCGGTTGAAATGTACAATCTGCAGTATCATCATCTATTCCATAATGAAGATTTTTTTTTGTTGTTGTTGTTTTAAGATCTGAGTAGTTGCGTACACTTCATGAAAAGGGAATTAGATCTGAGGGTGCGTCGGAGTAGCAGTGACCCCTAATCAGGGCTACGAAGGTGGTTAAGGTGTCGGTTGAAAGGTCTTCACGAGATAAAGTCAAAACTGCGTATATCGTCTCTGTCCTTCCGTCTACAACTTTCAACTCAGGAACTACCAGCGCTAAAAATGTGTTTGAGGTGTTGTTGAAGAGGTCTTGGTTACAGAAGTTAAAAAGCCGCATAGATCATCCAGGTAGGCTGAGCTGTTTCCGAGATAGAGTGAGGTGTTTCAGTGATTCCGCCAGATCCCCCTGTGGGGGTGTCACCCCCAAAATCATCGAGAGCATCCCCGAACTTTAAAATTTTAAGGCTGAAAAATCGATAGAAACTGTGTAAAACTCCACTTAAACCCTCCCAATTTTGACTTTGCATTCCCAAACTGGAAATCCTGGCGGAATCCCTTAGGCGTTCCCACTTTCCCATAGTAACTAATAGGGACAATCGACAACTTTTAACTCAAGAATTAGTAGGGCTAAAAAAAAAGTGGTTGCTGTGTTGTTCAAAAGGCCTTAGCGAAACTTTGCAGTGACACTTAGACCATTGAAATCGGACTTGATTCTAATTTATGAACAAATCATGTGAACAGTGCTGTAGTAACTCTAGCAGTTTTGCAGTATCTCGAGTGTAGACCCTTTATTCTAGCGATCTTTCTTTAAAAACAGGTTAATATTGCATTTACTTCTCGTTGCTCTATCTCGGTAATACTGGAGGTACTATCCTGGGATTCGTCTTGTTAAATCTCATTATACGTACGTACTTACGTGGAAGGGGATAATTTTTGTTATTTTCTTCTATTGAAAAGAAAATTGTTATTATGTATACCATAGCATATTTAGATATTTACCGCCTCCAAACCCGCAAAATTGTCGCTTCACATTGTTTATTTGTGTATTTATTTATTGAACACGACAGGTTGGATACCCAGTTGTGGTGTTCAACATAAACCCCCTACATGTCATATTCTACACACACACACATTTATATATTTGGAGATTCATAGTGAGAAATTCTGTCAAAACAATTCATTACCTTATATACGAATGAAATTGAATTATTTCTATATTAAATATATCTATATCAGGACACGTTTTAAGAATACAGTTACATAAAGAGCACATTCTCCTAATAGGCGATATATCTAATACATTCGTTCTTTGGGTCGGGAGATGGAAAACTGCATCACGAGGTCGAGTAACTCTGTGCGGGACGTGCAATCCTATTTCTGGCAACAAGCTTTCCGAGTTAATATTGCTATGTAGTAGTCTGTGTAGGAATTATAATAGAAAATTAACTCTTCTGTTTTCCAGAGATTGTAATGTGTATTTGTTTGCTAGGTCGAAGTACTTTTCGAACTTATTATACCGGTATATTCCTGTTTCTTTGTAGATCAGAAAGCGTACAAATTTAGACTATAATTTCTATTTGGCGAGTGTTCTTCTTTGTATTAGGATGCCATATTACTGCAGCATATTTTAACTTCGACCGAACATACGCTGTATATAAAATTTTTAGAACATTAATATTTGAAAAATCGCTTCCTAATCTCATTGCAAACCGAGGTTCCTGTGAGCTTCACTAATAATACGCTTAATGTGCATATCAAACGAGAAATTGGGCTTTAAGGTCACACATAGATCCGTAATAGAATCTACTCGGACCAATGATGAATCATTAATATTGTAATCGAATTTCAAATAGTTCCTCTTTTTCGTGCAAGACGTTACACTACATTTTGTCATGTTTAGTAACAACATGTTTGTTTTGCACCAGTTGGAGACTGCAATGATGTCGTTTTGTAAGGCTACAGCATCCGATTCGGAAGAAATACTGCGATATACTTTTAAATCATCTGCATACAGAAGTGTACGGGAAAGCTTTAACTTGTATTTAAATCCTTTTGAATAAATGATCACATAGGTCAAGAGTAACACTGATGTTGTAATTATGCGCTATATACCTGAATCTCAACTTTAAAGCAATAGCGAAACAGGTACTAACTACTGCTTACTTTACTCAACTGCATTCAAAGGTACGGCCGTCAATGTTTTTATCTTCTTTTTATTTCAGAATTCTAGTGTAGAGTTCCCATTCGTCCCGCTTTTTCCGGGACAGTTTCGTTTTTGGATAAAATTTTCCTGTGTCCCGACTTTCCCCCAAATATCAAATATGTCCCCCCCCCCCCCAATAAGACGTCGTTGGGAGGACAATATTAGAAGAGATCTTCGAGAAGTAGGTGTTCGTGATGAAAACTGGCTTGATACTGCCCAGGATAGAATCCAATGGCGAACGTTTGTTACTGCGGCGATGAACTTGCGAGTTCCATAAGCCATAGAGTTAGTTAGTTAGTTAGCAT
Organism: Lepisma saccharinum; assembly: GCA_022664845.1. Lineage (NCBI taxonomy): Eukaryota > Metazoa > Arthropoda > Insecta > Zygentoma > Lepismatidae > Lepisma > Lepisma saccharinum. Next base: position 11,331 of record JAGDQP010009272.1, read on the forward strand.
ACAGAAGTTTGTTAGCAGATGTATTTTTGTAACGCACACGGTGTTTACGATGGCACAAATAAGACGCTACTTAACTGACGAAGTTTCTGTGAAAAGTTGAAAGTTACAAGCTTGTTAAGACTGTATAAGATATCGTGGTTAATGACATCAAAGGTTTTCGAAAAGTCTGTATAAATTATAATTATCTACTTGACCTTTATTATCTATTTGTGTGGCAAACAATGAATAGTTAATGGACATGTTGAATTACATGCGTAACCTATGCCCTCTAAATTGCAAAATTTAATATTCGTTTACAAGTTATGGTTCAATAATTTTACCCCTCTTACGACGTCCATTTCACATATCAAATGCGAAAAACGATCTGTTTCTAAGACCATGGAATTAGAGCCTGGAAATTTCCACCGTGCCTATACCTAAATACTATACGCCACTGGATCTACAGTATAACAAAATCACGAAAAACGGTAGTTTTTCGAGTGACGCTAAGAAACGAGTCTGTTTGCGGCACTCACATATATACAGCTAATTTCGTACCTCGCGAACTATGTCAGATTTTGATGCTTGAACTTGCATTTGAAAAGTCTTTGACATACTAAGACACAGAAAAAACAATGGATCGGTAGGACCTCCATGGGATCCCCTAGGGTGGTTCGAAAAAAATATATCAGAATTTCACATTTCTGGTGATAGCACTTATCCCAGACCAAATAGGTGGGATCGTAATCTATGCTTCAGTAGCTTTCAAACGGTGTATGACACGTCAAAATCGTTGAAGGGGTTCAAAAATTGATTTTTAGCCCAATCACAGAATTTTCACAAATGATAGAAAAGGGCCTCTGTCTTTTTTGCTTTAGCAAAAAATTGTTGAGGGTTGAGGGTCAATTGCGGGCCTCGTAGAGAGGTAAATTGATGCTTATTATTTTTAGTACTTACCGTTTTCGAGATACGGTGCCTACAATGGTCAAAAAACAATCTTTTGTATGAAGAATATGCACTTTTTTTAATGTGCAGCCTTACAAAATAAGTGATATCAGTACAAGAACACTTTCGGGGTAAAGGGAAGAGTGACGCAAAAGATCTACTCTCAAAAGAATCCATTTTGGGAGTGACTTTCTTTGTGTCACTATGGGGGAAGGGTGGAAACTAAGGGCCATATTTATGAATCACTCCCAAGAGGTGGGTGGCTCCCAGGAGTATATAATTTCAATGCCCCTGGGAGCCACTAACTTTTGGGGATTATTCATAAATATGGCTCTAAGTCTCTTAATTTTATTACAAAGGAAACAATTCCGCCATCGTGACACAAAGAAAATCACTCGCAAAATAGATATCACTTCTTTTGTGAGTAGAATTTTTGCGTCACTCTTTACTTTGCCCCGACAGGGTTTTATGTACTGATAGATATTACAATGGTTTAAAGCTGAAGAAAGTTAAGGCAGGTCAAAGAAACTTATTTTGTAGCTACGTCATGGTTAAGTCTGCAAGTTGAGTTTTTGTCATTGGAACAGGGAAAGACCGTACACAACGTGTCTGGTCCCAACATTTCGACTCCACGAAAGTGCTTTTTATTTTTTACTCTTTCTACAAGAATCAGTAACATTAAGTAATGTACCTCCATATAGAACCAACCCAATACATGCGTTGCTTTGGTTGCATATATGCAAGGAGAAGAGGAAAGCAGAAGTATTGAAAGAGTGGAGAACTAGTATTTCAATAGCAACCTATGGATTGATACAACTAAAAGAGATGATGACAGATGATCATAATGAGAAGATTACGACTGTTTCATTTTCTCCGCACCAGAAAAAAAGAATGGAGGATCGTCATCAATATGTACAAAAAAAACTACTGTTTTCAACAAACAAATATTATCTGGTAACCATAAGAGCTCAAAAATTAGGAAAATAATTAAAAAGAAAAAATACTTGTTAAGGACGTACTTTTTTTAAGCAATTCATACTAAAAAATAAAAAAAAATGTTTATGCATGACTCAAAAGAAAAGCATTGGGCACGCTTTCATATAGCCACTTTATAAATTCTTGAATTGGCGCGCCCAATATTTTTCTTTTTAGTCATGCATAAACAAAATATTTTTTTACATTTCAGTACGAATTGTTTAAGAAAAGTATGTCTTTAAAAAAAATTAGTATTTTTTCGAGTTATTTAGTTGTTCGGCTAATGTTTTGTGACCCAAATCTTCAAGTGTTTTGCAATCAGTCACACGCAACATCGTTACAGACTAGTACTTATTTTAGGATAAAGAAGTTCATATTTAAAAATGTATTAAAATATGCTTTTAAAATATAGAAATACATAAAAGTAACAATGGGATATTGTATTGTCACCCGACTTACGTCGCTGTACAAAATTTCATTATTGAATGACGTCGGGATATGAGTTAAATTAACGCTCCAAGATTTGAGGACACCACGAACCATTGTGAACTAAAGAAAAGTCTGTAAAACTTGATAATAACTAGAGAGAAATAGAAACTTTGTGTGATGTGTTAAAAATGTTAATTCAAATAAATGCGAATAAAATGGGTATCTAACATCGGACCGTTTAAGTATAATTTTTGTTTAAAATGTATGTGTACGGCACGTGTTGTTAAATGTTATTTAAGTAAACCACACATTACGTTTAACACGAAGGAATTTCTCGCTGCCTGTGGTGATTCACTTCCTGTGCTCACGTCACATGTGATTCTTTAGGGTCATGATTGACTCGTAGTTTAACTGTTTGGCGCCGTCAAAGCCTGCGACCTCTTGCATTTGCGAGACTATTTCTCCGCCATTGAGTTTGCTTGGATCCACGCTAGTTTTTTTAATTTAAAAAAAAATAGCTCAATATCTAAAACTGAGATTTTGTTAACTACGCCAATATGCAGTGTCGACAGTATTTTTTTTCTTCCAAAATGACAATAAATTCTTGATAATTAGAATAGTTGCCAGATCATTCCACTCTACAGTCATAGTCATGTCTAGCTTGGCCGCACCTTAAAACTGCAGACCGCCTTAGGGATGACGTCCCTACATAAGTGCGTGTAAAGGAATTAATGAAGGTAGTAGCTCTATCCCGCTAATATTGGAGGTACTATCCGGTGATTCGCCTTGTGAAATCACAATTATTGTTTTCAAAATGATCATAACTCCCACACTTATGTACAGAATTTCGCTAACATACATAAATAGAAACACGGTGATAATGTATCTACATACACAATGTAGATAGGTTTTATTTTCCATATCAAAGCTATGCCTTTATATACTTAAGATAAAACAAAATAATAGTTGAGGGAAGCAAATAAGTTTTATGTAAAAACTAAAAACGTGTAACAGTTTCACCAACTAAATAACGACTTGACTTCATCAGACACACTAAATCACATAAATAACACAAATTCTAGTGACACAGCTATCTATGGTTCCTGATTGGCCCCTGCCAGCCAATCCCGTACCGACTAAACAAAGTGAATTTATAATTAATAACAATCACTGGTTCCCTCTCACCCCCTGTTCCTACTACATCTAAGCATACAATACCAAAAGAAGTTTAGTCCTGTATAAATGAATTTATAAGTGATATAAGAAAGATAGGTAAAAAGAAAGATGGAAAAATAAATAAAAGGAACACCAAAGTAAATATAAAAAATTCCTACGTCTTACACCAAAAATGCAATTTATATTTTAAGAATCCTTAATAACTTATGCCACTGTTTATCAAATTTAAGTCCCGAGTTCCAGTTCATCGCTTTTCCACCTTTCACTTCTATAAATCTTGCTTCTTTCCATTTTCTGACAGTCCTTTCACTTTGTGTAGTCGATACGGGATTGGCTGTCTCACTAGAAGTTGTGATGTTTATGTGATTTAGTGTGTCTGATGAAGCCAAGTTAGTTGGTGAAACTGTTACACGTTTTTAGTTTTTAAATAAAACGTATTTGCTTTACTCAGCTATTTATTATCTTATTTTATTTTATCTTAAATGAATATAAGGTCATGCAACGGTTTCGAAGCAGCACAAACACGAACAGACCCGAAGCATCTGAAAATATAGGCATTTATTACATTTCGTATAGAAAAGAGAGAAAGAGAGCGAGAGATTTGTAAGAAGAGAAATCTGTGCATTGCAATAGGGAAAGCGATGAAGGCACTTGTCAAGACGAACAGTTTACAATATTAGCTTGTTTTCGTCTTTGTTCCCTCGTTTTCTCAAGACTACAATACTGCTGGGCAACCTACAGTATTTTCTCGAATATGAATTTGACATCTTTGGCTAGGCTGGAGTATTTTCTAGAAAAAGGAGAAGCGTTGTTGTATTTTTACGATAAATTTTAAGAGTGTATCTCGCTCAGATACTAAAGTATCATTACAAACCCCTTTCACGTATTACTATCTAGAATAAATAATTACTTTTACATATACTTAACATATCATTAATGATTTTGAATGCATAGTAGATATGTATAATAATATAAAAAAAAACGTATTCATAACTTCAGAATACATTTTTGTTTCGAGTAGTAGATTCTATCGTTCAATACAAAAGTCAATAGACCTGTCATTTTTCTTTCTCAAACTTCTTCCCACATAAACTTTGTTTCCAACCAAGAAAATAAAGATGAATGTTACAACAAGGAAACTTTAAATATGTATTATAATGTGACATGTTTCTCATGAAATGAAATATAACCTTTAAGCACAAAATATTAGTTGATATTTCTTCTTCTTCTTTTTATTTGAATTAGCATGAAGTCATTCAAACTATTGTGTTCAATATTCGGATGTTATTTTTCAAATAAAATGTCCTCTGAAGTTTCAATCCTGTAGAAGTCATTTTTTTTTCTTGTCTTGAAAACAAAAAAAGTGAAAGCAACTTAAAACACTTTTTTTTTTCATTCTCTCTTTTTTGTTCTAGAGGAGCCAAAGAAAAATTGTAAAGAGGGGGCAAACGAAATGAAACAAAAATAAACAAACACAGAAGAAAAAGGAAAGGAAAGAAAATCGTCCCAAAATGAAAAACTAGGAAGAAACTGAACTTGAGTAATGGATTTCCAGAAAGTTCACCTCCGAAACTCTCAGTAAATAAATCAACAGGTGTTGGAGAGAGAGAGAAAAGAAAATTCTAGATGGATACCATTGCTACAGCAGTACTGTTGCGAAAATAGTGTAGGTGGGATTGATTTAATTCTCTTTCCTTTTTTTTTTTTTTTTTTGAAAAGAGAAATTTATTTACAACAGTCAAAGTAGATCAATAAATAACCCATTCTTTAAAACTCAGTTGAGACACATTTTCTTTTCCATTGCATGAAAAAAGAAAATACCAAGTCATCAATTTTTCATTTAAGGATGGAAACACTGTTTTTAAGGACTTGTTTGGTTAATTGTTAACTGGAAGACTAATGAACAAGTTCTTTAATCATTGTTTGATTCAATTTTCAAGCCAAATCACTTTGAAACTTTGATCAGGACTAGCTGAACGTGATGGACAACAATGTAAAAAAACGATTTTTTTAAAACTGAGATAAAAGTTCTTGGATTAAAGCACTTTAAGCTGAGATAAAAGTACTTAAAACATGTATTAAAATACAAGCTAATGTTTTATACCGTTATCACGATAAAATTAAATAATACAATTTCAGTGTCGTTTTCACTGTAAAAAACAGTTCCTTAAAACTGAGATAAAAGTTCTTATCTGTGCACTGAAAAACAGTTTTTCTTTGAAATGAGATATCAACATTTTCATTAATTTTAAAATGAGAACATACTCGTTTGAAAATTAAACAAGAGATCTTATTTTTAAACCAACACGTTCTCATTTTAAACTAAACGAGAATGTTGATATCTCATTTCAAAGAAAATTGTTTCTCGATGCACAGATAAGAAAGAACTTTTATCTCAGTTTTAAGAAACCGTATTTTACAATGAAAACGACACTGAAAATGTAATGTTTAATTTTATCGTGATAACGGTATAAAACATTAGCCTATATCGACTGCAAGATATAGATTATTAAAGCTTGATATTTGTTTTCTAATGCACATTTTATTCATTGCTCTATAGATATATGAAAAGCGAAAAATAATTACAGATTACGACACTGCCATGATCATATTTCATTTTCCGTTACGTGTTTTTAGTAAAGCCCTCACTCGCTAAAAAAAATTGTTCCCTTTGCCCTAACGCCTAAACTAAAGCAGATAGAGACAAACTGACTTCGGATTTTTAAAATTTATTTAACAGCATTAGATGTTTCCAGTGATTTTTATCTGACAAAATATTCAGAAAATATAATACTCTTTTCTCTTCTGGAATATTTTTCTAATGCAACTGGCCTGCTTAAAAGCGTTGTAAGTTTGTATCTAGAAGGAATTGAAAAAGTAAGTAAATACGTTACACATTGATGTTATTAGATAAGATAAAAATGAAGACGGGAATGGGTTTAGCTTGTTATCGCTGTGACTACGGAAAGTACCTGGATTATTCACGTTGCCTTCCGAATGCTCTATAATTCGTCACTTCGTGAAAACAGCGACGAATTAAGCTAGTAAAGACACAATCAACTTCTGTGTAAAAGAAATACTTTTCGTGCCTCTTTTTCTAATAAACTAAACGCCTTTTTTATATAAACTAATGACTTTTAGGCTTCAGTAACTAAAGGTGCAAAGTCTCAAATCACCGCTATGTCCGTCCGTCTATCTCTCCATCGACAACTTTCAACATCAGGCCTACTACAGTTTAAAAGGTAGTTAAGGTGTCATTGGAAAGGTCTCGGCAAAAAGACGTTAAAATAGTATAGATCATATCTGTCCGTTCGTTCATCTATCAGTCAGTCCGTCTACAACTCAAAAATTCTAATTCTGAGTTCTGCAGCCGCGAGGGAGGAGTCGTAGCGTGATTGTGGGTGGAGAGACAATTTTAATAGCCAATGGGAGGGAGGTAGTGAAAGCCCGAGTTCTCACTGATTGCTTGTGCACTTCCAACTTCACCCCGCGCGCTAGCGAAGACCCCTCTCAGAGGTCTACAGAGCTCAGAACTGCACTTTTTTTTTATATTAGAGCTTCCAAGATGTCGTTCAGAAGTTGTTCGAATGACCTTCGCGAGACGAGTTCGAAACTACTTTGGTAAGGTCTATTTATCCGTACGTCAATAAATTTCAATTAAGCGAAGGTGGTTGAGATGTTGTTGGAAATGTCTCGGTGACATTTTCTGGTGAGACATCAAAAGTGGACCCTAAGGGCTGAAGCCTGGTGTTAGTATATAACCAAGGTCCCCCGACTGAGGTCCGTCTCACTTGTTGGTTCAAAACCCTCGCTCGACTGTTTTTCCAACTTCAGATTTGGCTGGAAATCTTTTTCGAAGTGAATATTAGGTTTTCGTTCAAAACCCGATTCTTTTGAATTTTTGAATTCAACTCTGGTTTATAATACACATGTTAATTAAGTGTTCCTATTGAAATATACAGCTTTCTTTTATTTTACATATGGCGGAACTTAATATTATAGGGGAAGTCAGGTGAATATGAGCATAGTTAATGAAAATGCGATTGTATCTCAAAAATGGTTTATTACAAAAAATTCAAAATATCACTAAAAGTAAGACAGGTTCTTCTTTGAGCAACGCTAGAAAGTACAGAGTTGTACATCCTCTGGTATCCGAGTAATGAAGAGGAAAGTAAGGTAGGTTGCAGTGCTCATATTTCCCATGGTACAAAGGTAATATGAGCACTGCATAGGGCATATATGAGCACCATTCTGTGTCAATATCTGCACATCCAACACAAGTGAAAAGGAATTAATAACAGTAGAACATGCAAAATAAAAGGTAATTCAATTAAATATTACAATAATTAGCAACAAAGGGCCACTCATGCTTGTGAAACACACTCGAACATTAGTCCTGTGAATGTGCAAACGAAGACCTGCGACGAAAGAAAGTCTAAGCCGCAGTTTCAGTTTTGTCAAAAAAATGGACAAAAATAGACAAATTGACTTTCCTTCCCCAAGAGGGAGAAGAGTCTAATTGGCCATTTTTTGACAAAACTGAAATTGTGGCTTAGACTTTTTTCATCGCAGGTCTTAAAAAAAAAACTTCAAACGTGAATTACATAAAACAAAAAATTACCAAAAGAACAGAAACACTACATCTTTAGCCCTACCTGGAGTTAAAACTTCAGTAAAATTTAACATTTAGAATAGGCTATTAACTATTAGGCCTATGATTTGTTTGGGGGAGGCTCGGCTTGGGCTAGGCAGAACTGGGGCTCCCATAGACTCCCCAGTTACAACCATTATTGCAGGATGGTCAAGGGTCTATCAATAGGACCTAAACCGGAAATTGACAACTGGCCAAACATAATAGGTTACACTGATTGTGAACTAAATTAGTGCAGACTTTGTCATCCATGTCATTACAAATTAGGCTGCTTTTTAGTATCTCTCCGAAATAATTTGGTAGTGATTAGGCCTATGAATCGTCAATTGTAACTATTACTGACTTTAGTTTAGATAACATTAGGTTAGTTTACTTTACAAATGGTCAATAGGCCTATACATTCGTATACTGCTGCATGTGGGCTTACTTTAGAAAGTAATAGTCTTTGATTAATTTGTGGGAGGTACTAAATGCCATCCAGAAATTATTGTCATTACAGATTTTCTTCTCTAGTTAATACCTGCAAACGCTCCTCACGTTCATTTCTCTCATTATTGTTTATAATCTTGTAATCTAGATCATTTTAAACCCAACGTTTTAATCTGGATCTTTTTGTTTCAAAAACATATATATATATATATATATATATATATATATATATATATATAATTTCTTAGTTAAACAAGCTGTACACGTTACTCGTGAAAAAATCTAGAGAAATAGGCAAAAGATTGTGTATTAAATATATAATAATAAATCACAGCCATATTCATTCCACTAGTGGATGAGGCCTCTCCCCGAAGGGAGGAGTTGGTCTACTGCTCCCACGCTGACCAGACGGGTTGGGAGAGGAGAGCCGAAGCTCTCACTGTGATCGCTACCTCTTTATTCAGGTAGCTCCCCAATTGGCCTCACGACGCTGGGTGGACGCCGCACAGGCAACACCATCTGGACTACTGCAACGGTCACCCGTCCAAGCACTGACCAGACCCAGAGCTGCTTGACTTCGGTGATCTTACGGGAACCGGTAGACCAGCTCGGCTAGGGCGTTGCCATATTAAATATATATTGTTGTCTAAATATGTAATATGTTTAACTTCCAAAATACCCTATCTTATTGTCTATTTTTTTTTTTTTTTACTTTGAACAAAATCCAGGAACCGAAATATAACTAAAAAAGAAATGGATCAAGCTGTTTGCCAACATGCTTACACACAAACCCATTGAAAATTGCTGTACTTGTGTGTATTCCCTGTACACTAAAACCTCGTTTAGTCGGTAGTTCCTTATACGGAACGATTTTCGAAAAAAATATATTTTTTCATCAGTTTCAAAATGCATGTGCAACGTATACAAGTGAGCGCATCTCGTAGTTAATTCTCCTTAGTGTAAATGTGCAGCGTCTTACTGTATCTGCCTTCAATTTATTAAGATAATTTTTGCTTGCAGGCGCACATAATATGAAAAAAAATCATGAATCCGCTTTATATAGAATTTCGTTTATCCGGAATGAGTCCGGGTTGCCCCATCACTAACTCTCCTATTAACTGGAAGAATTGTAGAGAATGGTGCGGGAACAGGATGAACTGTCTATCCTCCCCTATCAAACGCAATCGCGCACGCAGGTAGATCTGTAGGACATTATTCTGTCACAAAAGTGTGTGCACACAATCCTGCAGTCCCTACTAGCATTTAATTAAAACTAATTGTACTCACTATTGAAGGACGAAACGAACTTTGGTCCATGAAAATTACTTTCTGTTTTCCTGCACTGAAATTTAAATAACTAACGTAAAACGAAAAAGGAAGGAAATCCCACTTGGATTGAGGCTTAAGTTCTTGAAACATGCTTCACTAGCATTCATTAAAAAAGGAATACGATTGTTGAATGTAAAAACCCACATTTTTTTTTTTACAGAAAAAATAGGTAATTCTTTTTAAACACAATAGTTCTAAAGAGAATTATTAGAAGACATCCTATGATTTAATAATGAAAAAGGAGCTGCTATAAATTAGTGTTGATGCTAGCAAAATATATCAATATCTTTAAAAAGTATTAAAAGTAAAAATCAATTTTAAATCAATAAATCGAACTAAATGACGTGTTAAGGCATACAGAAACGCTATTCAGCACTTAAAATATTTCTTTCGATCCATTTTTGCTGTCTCTTTTAAACAATACTAACAAATCAAATACCATCTGTATGCTAATGACAAACAGTCGGCAGACTGATTACGTCATAACATGGCGGCGTTCGATTAAGCGCAAGGCTGAGATTCTTTTGAAGCAAGTCTTTATTACTCTTGATAATTGCATTGCAGAAAGAAAAGAAAATGTTTTCCGTAGTCTACTTTAACAGAAGATTTTTTTATCACAATAAAAAAATACTACCGGTCAACTACTCTCCCCCCCCCCCTCCCTTTGAGCGCTAGGATTCATTTACTGTATTTGCCCTAACAGGAGTAATATTAGCTAACTCACTGCAACCAAAATGTAATGCCCAAAATTAAAAGTTTATCTAAGTTGCTCTTGACTTTGACGTCTTGATTTCCGGTTTGAATTGTAGATAACGGTTTTATGAGAATGATAAAAATCGAAACTCAATTCTCAACCTTTAAATTTTATTTCCGTCAAATACTTTCTGTTTTCTAGTATGTGTTATCAGCCTGTCATATCATCTTTAAGAACCAAATTTTACGTGATTTGTGGCCGTCCAAAGACAGAAAAGTAGCTAAATTATGAACTTAAATTACAATGTCTTTACAAAGTACTAACAATTGTAAGATCTCCTATCGTTTTGGGTTATTAGTCAGAAGAGATTATGTTGTTAAATGTTTCAAGAACATTCATAGGTCCCACCCTCAGAATCAGTGCGCATCTATGATTGGCTGGAAAACTGCGTCAATGATTAGTTAGAAAAATCTGTTATTCTGATTGGATAGGAAACTGCGTCAATGATTAGTTAGAAAAATCTGTTATTCTGATTGGCTAGCTCTGTGTCTGCTTTTGCCTAGAGACAAATTATAATGTCTGTTCAAAAGTGTCTCTCCAAGGCTTTTCCGTCATTTCAGTGAGTCAACTGCATGGTAAAGATGTAAATTCACAGAAGCAAATCAAATATCCATTATTTTTGGTTACACTTAACAAAGATCAACTTCCAGCTGACATTCTGAAAATGAGATTTCTACTACATCATGTCATATCAGTTGAGAAATACAGAGGTCCGACTACTGTGCAATGCCACAAATGTCAACGTTTTGGACACGTCCAAAAATCGTGTTTTAACCTGCCAAGATGCCTCAAGTGTGCTGCCCTTCATCTCACTGCCGATTGTACCAAGAAGTCCAGAGAAGAACCGGCCACCTGTGTTCATTGCGGTGGTCCTCATCCAGCTAACTACAGGGGTTGCCCCACCTTGAAAAAACAGATCCTCAGGCGCCAGCCCGACCCGCCAACTAAAAATGAAGATTCTGCCAGGAAATCATCTTGGGGAGTTCCTGTCTCATCAGAAAAGAAGAAGCCTGCAGCAAACAAAACAGATATTTTTTCTTCATTGAAAGACTTTTTTCAATTTTTCAAAGATCTCTCGTCTTCAGATCTCATTGATACACTTTCAAAAGATCTTCTGCGCTTCAGTTCTACTGATAGCATGATTGATAAAATTCCAATTGCCATCGAAATCTTGCAAACTATTTTTTCAGCAATGAAAAAATAAAATGATCTTATTCTTTCAACTCAGATCTATACTAATAGTATTCCATCTTATGCGTTCAAGTTCACCTTCTACATCTGGCACCTTCTCCTCTCTCACAGTTTAGAGAACATTTCACATTTTAAATTTTCATTTTAATTTCTTCACTTCAAATACGCATTAGAACTGCGACAGTTGCAGTCTATTTTTCAAATTTCATTTACTTCTTTTTCAAACCGTCAACAAAACATAGCGAAGGCAGGGGCCCCGTAAGGGCTCGAAACTTCTTTTTGTTATACAGTTTTTCAAAACGTCAAGTTCAACGGTTAATGAGAATGATTCTGGAAAATTGTTTTATTGAAGTTAGGTTCAAATACACTTAGAACTTTTCAAAGTAGTCCCCTTTCGAGTCTATACACCGAGTCCAACGTTTCTGCCACTCTACGTAACAGCTCTGGAAGTATTAAAAAGAGACACTATTCAGTGCCCTCGTCACAGCCGCTTGGACGTTGCAATGGTCCCAAAATGGCTTCCTTTCAGGTCAGACTTGAAGCGAGGGAACAAAAAAAGTCGCTCGTGGCAAGTTGTAGGCTGAACGGTGGTTGGGGAAGCACTGGAATGTTTTTGTAGACAAAAAATATGTCACCGCCAACCATACTAACCTTGCCGCCAACGCAGTGTGGATCGACGCATTGTCGTGGTGAATGATCCAGGCGTTCTTGATCTCTGGGCGGATGCGCATGACCTTTTTTAACCGGTCGAGTACCTGGATTTTAAATACTGCATTCACTGTTTACATGGTCGGCAACGATCTATAACTATTCAACCGCTGAGACATCGTGTTTCTTCATAACTGTTCAATAAAAAAATTAAAGACATACTCTTAGGGGGTGTTCATCTGAACTTCCGGAGTGCGCTCGTGTTCCTTCGGAAACCACGCCTCCTTTACGTCACAGGCTGATAGCTCATAGGAATCTTCTTAAGGGGTGGTGGGAAATAATTTATTGTGGCCTTTTGGATATTTTTTTTTTGATAAAACAAAAACTTTTATAATCTACGCTATATTGCCTATAATATGAGACAGGTTTGGTTTCAATAGTTACAGTACATTCAGAGCTACGGCCTATTATTTGAGTTGGATAGTGAATGTTTTATCACTAAATAGTTTATTATGGCTGTTTGGATGGGAATTTCTTGATATAATCAAACTTTTGTATTCTGCGCTACATTGGTAATATAATATGATACTCATTTAGTTTCGGCAGCTCCAGTACTTTCGGAGCTACGAGGAAAACTTAATTTTGTTATCAATTTATCTATTTATTTCAGTACTATAGGCCTATGTGCTATTTGATAGAGCCGTGTTTTTCAATGTTGATCAGTGTTATCAATAAATTATATTACTGCTTTCGACAAACTGATTTTTCAATCATTATTTTGAAGCATATGGAGAAAAAAAGGTACAATAATGCATAACGTCGTTTTATTTTTTTTAAAAAATGAAAGCTATTACTTACTAGCTTTAAAATTTGCACGATCTTGGACTTTTTAAATTACATATAATTATATTCTTTTGAATATGCAAATAAACTAAACCGATTTTAACTTGTTTTTCTAAGCTTTCATCCATTATTCGCCCTTCGCTTTTCTCTTCAACACTCGTGTTCGAAGAAATATCAGTCACGTTAGTGGGATGGTGCGGAAACTTGTTCTCGCGCAAAATAGCTTTTAGACTTAGAGTGAGATCGCCTTACAGGTTTATTATAAATGATTGATCCGATTAAGAAAATTAATAATTTAAAAATATTGTAGGTAGAACCAAGCGGTTTGTGGCATGTTGTAGAGAAACATTGTGTATTTTTTTTTTTACACAAGTTTCATAATTCTACCTGTACAAACGGCGCCGGTATCCTAAAAAGGTAAATGAAATAAAAATGTAAAAAAAAGTAAAGCGAATGTGAGCAAACGCTAAAACACGTCCTTCATTATTTTGAGGGACTTGAATTCTGAGCTATAAAAGTTCCACCCCAGACCCCACACCACCAAATTGGGGTACGGGGGTCAACCTGAAAATTTCAAATGGCAAAGGGGTCGAGTAATATATCGTTTGAAAAGTCTTGACAAAACAAATATTTTGCTGAAAGTTTCAAGTCGCTATGTTGAACCCATCCAAAATGGGGGCGGTCACATTTTGTGTCGATAAAGTCCGTTGCCACCCCGTGTATCTTCAAAACGACTGGGAATATAAAAAAAACCGCAAAAATGTGTCCTTCATTATTTTAAGAGGCTAGCATTTTTAGCTATAAAGGTCCACTTCGTGTCCTCTAGGGGAAGTAAACGGAGGTCAGGGTCTACGTAAAATTGTCAAATGACAAAAGTGGTCGAGTGATACCTAGTGTCAACGGGTTTGATACAAGAAATAATTTGGGGAAACCTTAACATTTCAAATTGTTCCATATTCCGAATGGCAGTAAGATGAAAGTTCTAAAACGAAACTTCTATTCCTCATTCAGAGGTCTAGAAGTTACTCTTCACAGCAAAATCTGTATCTAACTGTTGTTGTCATGATTCTTTTCGAAGTTCTAATGTACCCTCAAGTAAGCTGCTATGTTAGTCCCATAGTTTTGTAATGCTAGGAACATTTCGAATCATTTTCTTTTTAAGTTTCCTTATGATGGTTTGCTGATGGATGTAAATTGTCAGCGTTGTGAAGATGTTGCAAATTGCTGACAAGGAGTTTTCCAGCATGTTCCTACGTACATATGCCTTAACCACTAAATAGTTTCTACGTGTTCAGCCTATAAATAACTTACTTTAATCTCCGAACTTTAATCTGCAAAGTGTAACTGGAGGACACTATTTAGTGGTTAAGGCATATGTACGTAGGAACATGCTGGAAAACTCCTTGTCAGCAATTTGCAACCTCTTCACAACACTGACAATTTTCATTCATCAGCAAACTCTGATAAAGAAAATTAAAGAAAAAGAAAATGTTTCGAAATGTTCCTAGCATTACAAAACTATAGGACTAACATAGCAGCTTACTTGTGGGTATGTTAGAACTTCGAAAAAAATTATGACAACGATAGTTAGATACAGATTTTGCTGTGAAGAGTAACTTCTAGACTTCTTGCTGTCTGAGTGAGGAATAGAAGTTTCGTTTTAGAACTTTCATCTTACTGCCATTTGGAATATGGAACAATTTGAAATTTTAATGTTCCCCAAATTATTTCTTGTGTCAAGCCCGTTGTCACTAGGTATCACTCGACCACTTTTGTCATTTGACATTCTCACGTAGACCCTGATCTCCGTTTACTCCCCCTAGGGGACGCGGAGTGGAACTTTTATAGCTAAAAATGTTATCGTCTTAAAATAATGAAGGACGTGTTTTTGCGGGTTTTTTAATATTCCCAGTCGTTTTGAAGATACACGGGGTGGCAACGGACTTTATGAACACGAAATGTGACCGCCGCCATTTTGGATGGGGTTAACATAGCGACTTAACACTTTCGACAAAATATTTCTTTTGTCGAGACTTTTCAAACGATATATTACTCGACCCCTTTGCCACTTGAAATTTTCAAGTTGGCCCCCCGTACCCCTATTTTGGAGGGTCTGGGGTGGAACTTTTATAGTTAAGAATTGAAGTCCCTCAAAATAATGAAGGACGTGTTTTTGCCTTTGCTCATATTCATAGTCGTTTCGAAGATACACGGGGTGGCAACGGACTTTATGGATACTCTGTATATTGCAGATTGTAACAGTTTTTGTTGTATCAAAAAATTCGCATTCAAACGGCAATAATAAATTATTTTCCCTCCCCCTATTGAAAAGTTCCCTATGTGCTATCCGGCCGTGACGTCACTGTCGCAAAAACCGTTAGAACATGATTCCGAACTTCGGAAGCACCTGATGAACATACCTTCTCGCTTATTCTCTTGTGCGTACCTTGCATACTCTTAATCACTGTTATTAGTGGCATTAGTTCTTATTATACTCAGAAATTCAACATTAATCTTAATTTTTAATTATGTTAGTATATTTGTTTAAAATTGTCAATGAAAGATCTCACAATTCATCGATAGCTTTTATTTCATCAGGTTTTTTAAATATGGTTTCTAAATATTCAAATAATATTACTTTACTTGCATTTCTTAGCCTTTATAGACCACTAGAATAGACAGAGAGATACCTAAGCAGATTAAAATTTATCCTATCTTCCAGCCTGTATCTGAAATGTATTCTTGAAAAGCACAATTCTCCCCCTTTAGATAATATACATTCTATGCTGTTGTATGATGAAACTTGTCACTTGGCGACATCCATTATTCAGTTTATAGATTGCTCTCCTTCAGTAGCTGTAGATGATAATGAAACTCGAATCTGCATTAAATTTCATCACTCTACTGAGAGTGTGAGAGAATTCGAAATGACAGTTTATACGACCTTTGGGAAGCTTAGAGGCGCCTTACGGTTAAGCAACATTCAACACAAACTTGCTGCGTTGGGTTGTCTACGTTACAGGATCGCAATTATTATAGCTTCTAGCTGGTAGCGAGCAATGGAGTTAGCTGCCAAGTTATGAGTTCTCCACCACCAAAACACACACACAAACACATACACACCTCACAAGGCAATGCCTTCACGCTGAACGTCAGAAATTAATAAATTTGTGATGACCATTACTAGTACCATTCTAGATATATATTCTTGCAATATTTTTTTTAATATCAATATTTTTTTCTAAATCGATATTCTCTACAATAATGGAGCTCTTTCAACAATAAACTAAAAATAAATTAAACAATCGGTACGGATAGAATTCATTAAATAGTTATGTGCTTTCTTCTATGAAAGTCTGAACTCTCTAGGCTTGAATTTGTAGGAGCAGCATTGAAATTTCGTGCGATAAAAATACATTAGACATATACGAAGGTAGTGCTGCCATCTTTTGTTGGAGATCGTTGCTTTACGGTACTAGATGCACAACATTTGAAAAGCTCCGCATGTCTCTTGACATTAAGTATTTGAGTCCATATTTTTGTTTTAATTCTCCTGCATTCTCCATACGAGAAACACTGCCTAAGTCAGAATGGATCGGATGAACAGAATTTGAATGAACACAGCTTTTACAGTGCTTATCCGAAGCAGTGTAGAAACTGATGTGTTTTTTCATTATTTAGAAAATTTCATCAAAATCGCTTAATAAGCTTAGATGACAGTTAGACTGAAAACCGACACAACAAATAATTTTATAATCCTTCTTGTTCCTGAATAGATAAGCAATGTTTTTATTTTCAGAAAGACAGTTGTGTCTTGCACATTTTAGAAGTCCATTTGAGATAGATGCTTGTTTGATTGTTAAACAGGCGTGATAAATAACAGTTCCTTGGCAATAGTGTTGAGAGAATATAGGCTTAATATGAAGTTATACTCCTAGTCTCTGCAGTCCCTTTTTGCTCGTCATGTTGGTGGATTTTCAACTTGCATGTTATTCAGACCGCAACGAACTATCTTCAAGCTCCAGAACCACAAGACCCCCCCCCCTCTCTCTCTCTCTCTCTCTCTCTCTGCTCTTGTTCTGTCAGCTACTTCCGCAGACACTTCTGAATATCGAGATGCATCTTAGCATTTTGCCGCTACCACAAGACAGAAGACTGAGAGTATTTGACGGAGATTGTGGGAAAGATGCTCGTGCACAGCTATACTTAATTTGACAACACTGCTTTAGAGAACAACATGCAATCCAACGATATTGCAACTGACAGTTGGTAAAGCAATTGTGACTTCCACTGAATGGAACTCTAAAATAATAATCCCTGATGAAGACTTTTTATAAATCGACTTCTGAAGATTATATCGTAGTAACCTATTAAATTTCTGTACATCATACAACAATATGCATAGAGTTGTCAAATGTACAGTACCATTAAAACTCAATAAATCCATTACACCCGATTACTCTTGCCTTAAATTACTAAAGCATGTTAGGAATTAATGCAGCACGTTAATTTCTACTCAGCCTAAGTCGTTTAATGGCGATAGTCGCTGACTTCGAGGAAGCACCATGGGCCTAAGTTTGGAACTTTCTCTAATATGTTAATGTTGCTGAATTTTGCGGGGTTCTGTAACGTCACCTCGCATCCTACAAGATGCCTATATTCTTCCCCCCCCCCTAATAGTTTATATAAAGTCACCCTTTTCGATTAGTAATATTCATTGTATCTATGAAATTATCTGCCGAAGCTTTTGGCCTATGTAAATTTCTAAGATACCTAAACTTATTATTTTGTGTAAATATTTGGAACAGCCTATAACTACCAAAGCCATTATATGTAATTAGAAGTATTTAACCAAAGACTTTCAAAGTATATAGAAAATCATTTACCAAATTATGCAAAACCTCTATGGAGGACAGTCTAGATTTATTGTAACGTCTTTGTCATATGCCTATATAAACAGCGCAAGCTATATGTGAATTCAGATATTCATGATCTCCCGAAGTGGACGGAGCTCTCGATGAAGATGTTAAGGATAACCTTATTTGCTTGTTTTATTTGTGTATCTTGTTTCCCCCTTTGCTTACATTGTCCTTTACATACATCCCTCGGTCTCCTGTAGTAGGAGGCGGACCACGTTTCCATATACACTATAGAGTCTATTTCATATATGTTCCATACTAATCACATCTTGCCTTTCGGGTTTAAAATCTTACGCCTATAGCCGGAGAGTAAGAAAGCATATAAGCACCTCACACGCATATTGAATATTCTTTCATATAGAATCATTTGGGGTACTCGGGACACAGGTCGTATTAGGTCCTAGGTTCCACCTTGCAAGTACGGGGATAAAAACCCCTTGTTATTTTATTATGTCATTTGTTCTCCCACGGCTATGGTACGAGACCGTGCCAGAACGAAGTGAGACTGAGTAATGTTACAGTAGAACAGAGCAATTGAGAAAGCTATCGAAAATAATGAAATACTGGAGCAAGTGTATTGAGAAGACTGTCTACTATACGTTCGACAAATTTACAAGCTATAACATATGTTACAAAAAATCGAGAACAAGTTGGCGGAAGTGAATTAAATTTAAGGGGGAGTATTTTGACAAGAGACACATTACTTCATATCATAAATGATTTAACAAGGTAGGATGCACAAAAATTTTTAATTTCAGTGTTACACGGGCTCATAAATTAATAGACGAGACGGTCAGCAATTCTGAGATACTGTAATGGTTTTATATATCTAAAGATTCATTAGATTTCAGAATAAATATCTCCAATAAAAGACACAAAATGACTAAAATTAAATATATGTGTGTCTGAGGAAATATTTAATAACCAATATCTTGAACTTGTATCACTGCAACCAAAATGTAATGCCCAGAATTAAAAGTTTATCTACGTTGCTCTTGATTTTGACGTCTTAATTTCCGGTTTCAATTGTAGATAACCGTTTTATGAGAATGATAAAATCGAAACTCAATTCTCAACCTTTAAATTTTGTTTCTGTCAAACACTTTCTATTTTCTCGTATGTGTTATCAACCTGTCATATCATCTTTAAGAACCAAATTTTAGGTGATTAGTGGCCGTCCAAAGACAGAAAAGTAGCTAAATTCTGAACTTAAATTACAATGTCTTTACAAAGTACTAACAATTGTACGATCTCCCATCGCTTTGGGTTATTAGTCAGATGAGCTTGTGTTGTTAAACGTTTCAAGAACATTCATAGGTCCCATCCTCAGAATCAGTGCGCATCTATGATTGGCTGGAAAACTGCGTCAATGATTAGTTAGAAAATCTGTTATTCTGATTGGCTAGCTCTGTGTCTGCTTTTGCCTAGAGACAAATTATAATGTTTGTTTCGAAAGTAATGAAAATGATTCTGGAAAATTGTTTTATTGAAGTTAGGTTCAAATACACTTACAACTTTTCAAAGTGGTTCCCTTTCGAGTCTATACACCGAGTCCAACCTTTCTGCCACTCTCCGTAACAGCTCTGGAAGTCTTAAAAAGAGACACTGCTCAGTGCCCTCGTCACAGCCGCTTGGGGCCCTTGGGCGTTGCAATGGTCCCAAAATGGCTTCCTTTCAGGTCAGACTTGAAGCGAGGGAACAAAAAAAGTCGGACGTGCCCAGTTTTCTGGGCTGAACGGTGATTGGGGAAGCACTGGAATGTTTTTGTAGACAAAAGATATCTCAGGGCCAACCATACTAACCTTGCCACCAACGCATTGTGGCTCGACGCATTGTCGTGGTGAATGATCCAGGCGTTCTTGATCTCTGGGCGGATGCGCATTACCCTTTTTTTTACCGGTCGAGTACCTGGACTTTATATACTGCATTTACTGTCTGTCTGGTCGGAACAAACTGATTGTGTATGATTCCTTTACCATCAAAAAGACAATGAGCATAATTTTAACCTTTGATTTGCTCCTTCTCGCCTTTGCCATCGAAAAACTTGAGCAGACGCTATCGCTTCCTTTGCGTAGGCTTTTCGTAACATTCCAAGTGTTTCCGACGCATTTTTCGCGAGTTTCACACAAAAATTTATCCCATAACGTTGTTCACGACTACGTTGCATTTTTTTCGCGTGACGCGTCACTAAGACAGCACCTTATTTAACGGGCGATCCACACTCTGCGAAGGTTCCGAGGTGGCAGCGGTCTGGCTGTATACCTGACATCTCTCACCACACTCGTACGCCGCGCAATTTGTCTCCCAACGCGCCTGGCGAGAGAGAAAATATTGTTCTCATTACTTTTAGAACAGACCTTGTATATATGTTCATAACACCAGGAAAGCTTCAGTTATCTTCGATCTCATTCTGAAAAAAAAAAAAAGTGAAAGCTCATTACAGATGTATGTTATATTGTTTATTTAATCATTGTATAGATAAATTTCTCCATATTCTTTTGACTCTTAAAAAGTAGATGTCAGCTCAAACGTTTCTTATGCAACAGGTGGTAAACGAAACAACATTGTAAAGATTACTTTTTTTTAAAAGCTAAACTTTTTTTTTTACCAAGATTAAAATTTTTGAACCTTTAACAAATTTTTACAATATTACTGTGATCGTTTCAAAGGAAGTAAGAACGCAGAAAAAAAAACGATACGAAGTAGTAAAAATTAGAATTATTTAAGAAAGATAAAATATATCTTTACTGAAATTTTACGTCTTAACCAATACAGTGCCTTAAGGCTATGTTTGAGGAATGACATCTCTCGGTGATCAACCTTCCGCGAAAAGAATTGAATTGAATTATATGTATGGCCTTTGTGCACCTAAGGCTCAGGTCGGGATAGGGGAGGGGAAAGGATTTAGGAAAGTGTCGGCCATGGCCTATGTTGAAGGTGCCATCTCCGCATTTGTCTGGTGTGACTAAGGAAAAACGCTGGAAAAACCGCATTCATGATGGTCCTCCGCTGGGATCGAACAACGACCTCCCGAATGCTACGCCAACACTCTACCACTTAGCTACGGCGCCTCGGTGAAAAGAATTGAGAAAAGCTAGCAGCAAGGGAATATATACCATTCCGACATTTGTCTCGTGAGAAAGAAAAAACCCTGAAAACCCTAAGTCATATAGTCAATGGGAATCAAACCCAAGTCGCTTTCTCCAAGCTTATTCCAAGTAATTTATTGTAGCTACTGGTCCACATGAACAGGATAAGAAGGACAGGAGAGAAAATAGAAGGAAATATATAGAATGTGAACGGTCAACTAGAAATGACAACAATAAGAAGCAAGAAGAGCAATGCTTAGCATTCTTAAATTATTTACAAACAGACTCCATGCGTTCTTAAATTGTTTACAAACAATCTCTAGATGCGTATTATTAAATTGTTTTTAAAGTCTCCATATATTCCTAAATTATTTACAAACAGTATCCATATATTTTAAAGTTATTTACACTCTCTGTATATTTATTCTCTCTCCTCTCTCTTTTAACGATTACGGAACACCACCTACTTTCCTAGCGGTTAACTGTCATTGGTGTTTGCCATGCTTGTCCAACCTCGGTACCAACGATGTGTGAGTGAGTGTGTACAAGTGTATGCGTATGTGTAGAAACTGTTTAGGGGGAGGGCTTGGTTGTTCGTTTCTTTACTGTCAGAGCTGATGATTAGGGGACTCATCGGATAATAGTTTGAACACTCGTTGTGTAATCTGATGCCGAAACCTATAATACATCACATCTCTTGCTGTCCTAATATATTACCTAAATGAATCAATCAATAATTGGGACATATTATATGCATGTAAAGTGGAAGAGCTCCCAACAAAACAAGAACAAAGCCTTTCCCAGTAGTTTCCTATACAATGCGCATCGTTTACTGCCCGTGTTGTTTAAAGCAATCTATCCATTATCATAAACATTCTACTCCTTCTCTCTGTGATCTATTTAACTTGTACTTCCGTCACAAAATTGGACGTATACGTTCGTATTTCACTCAGAAATCCATCACATGAATCCAAGGGGTTTGGTGCTCATGTTAATAAGTACCGTAAATTTGATTTCATAGAATATTCATGAGGTAATTTCGTATTTATCTTTACTCTCAAATCAAGACAGAAATTTATGTGTTATTGGTGCATACACTTGTGGAAATATATTTAAAGATATACAAAAAAAAAAAAAATATTGAGAAGAGGAAATTTTAATCAGCTGTTTCGGAACAGTATAGGGGAAGAGGGTTTCATCCTGCTACCGGTAATGCAGAGTAAGATTTTTCCAAGGCTTTAGTCAGATTCGCAAGATGAATGCCGCAATGGTACCGTAAACATCCTCATTTCTACTTCGAAAGGCTGTTCACTCGACATTCCTGAGACCTCGAAACGAAGCCTACCTACAAAAATAAATGAAAGAAATAATGTGAAAATTAAATGACATCAATCGTTTGCACAAATAGAAGATTTTCTGAGAAGGAACTCTTATCAATCGTTAAAATCCAAGCGAGCCCATTGGTTATAACTAAATAAATAACGAGGAGGTAGTTAAAGTCTAGCCTTTGGGATGAATACTAAAGAATATATCTTCCAGTGTACAACATATTACAGATTACTTTTTCTGGCAATGCCCATATATTTTTATTCAAATATGAATCGAAAGATTTCGCATGAAGATTTCGCATGAACACGTAACCAATCCAGTAATTGTTAGCATCTGTACTTAAACATGAATATGTTATACTTTTATACACCAACCAAATACCCATACCCCAGAAGATCAGCTAAGTTGTCGGTTGTAAAACTGGGGGGGCAAGTCAATTATTGCTACCAATATATCCATTCTTTTCATATACTTCTATATTTTCAAGACTGAAGATACTCTCACTCAAAATGTGTGTTTTGTTCTCTGAATTCCCATAGAATAGAATGTTCGTGTTATGAAAGTTTCTTATTATTATAACAGGAACTTACCAGCATCTTACTGCACGACATTCAGAAACTTATGAAAGCAATCTTCCACAATATTAAAGCTGTTTCGTGGGTTTCAACACCTCTAAAGGGGATTGGAAGAAAGTAAACATGCTAAAAAGGAATTATGTGTGACAAGTCCAGTAGTGAACAGAAAGTCAGGATAAAACCTGTATCTTCCCTTATTCACTAACGTTCATATGGGTGCGCTAACAAGGAAGAGGAAAGCATTACTGGAGGCAATAAATAAGTAAAAACAATACTGAAGACTGAAGAATTAAGAGAGAAGCTATACTGGAGGTTAACAAAGAAGACAGACGTGATACTGGGGAAAGTAAAGTAGAAGAAAAACACTACTGGAGATACAAAGAAGAGAAAAGTAATACTCTATAAAGAAGAAAGCAATACATAATATACTGAAGAAGTGGAAAATACTGAAGATAAAGAATTAAGAGGAAAGTAATGGGGGTATAATGAAGAAGAGAAAAGTACAACTCGAGATAACGAAGAAGTAGAAGAAAGCAAAGCAGAATATTCTAAAGAGGAAGCGATACACAATCCAATAGAGATGTGACCGATTATTCATATCCCGAATGAAGACCACAGGAAACGAACGTGCTTTGTCCAATGTCGTGATATTATATGAGAGCGTTTCGAAGGTCCGTCATTAGCATTGCGCATACCAGCACGTCAATACAGATTTTCTTCTAATGGACAAACTATGTAGATTCTTTTCATGCATGATAATTTCTTAGCAAGCTCTTCAAAGATCAAGAGGTCTTATTATCTCAGTGGACAAGGCACGTTCTTTTCCTTTGGTCTTTTAAATATTAATACAAATTTACTGAAATTTAAAACTTTTACTTTTCCATTAAAAAAAAATCCCTTTCGGCAGGCCTACAGGCTGAGGTAGATCTCTAAGTTTTTGTTTTTTTAATTAAAATCTCGCCTTATATGAGCGCTATCGAGAAACTATTTATTGGTTTGTATATTATTCATCAAGGGCTTTTCAACGATACCCCACAAGACGTGGTTTTAAAAATTTTGAATTTCCAGCCCCACCCCCACTCGTACTCCCACAACCCCTGAATCGTTGGTGTCACCGTAAACTTCATAGGAAGTACTATAATTTATGCAAAGTTTCCCTCTAAACTCCATAGGGGCTGATATATATACATTTTAATTTCAATCCCCTCCCCCTACCACCCCCTAGCCGATTTTGCTCATTAACAAACTTAGCCGAGCTATTAAGCCTAGAAATAATATAATAAAATTTGGTTCAAATATCTTCAAAATTATGCCCGGTAGCGTGTAAATATATATATACTCGCTTCGCTTCGCTCGGGGGTGGGGGTGGGGCTGCGCCCCACTTTATCGTAATCAGACACTCTCTGGTAGACTACGCCTCCATGGTACAAATATACCACCCACCCCCCATATGAGGGGTTTTCACCATTTTTTGTAACCTACTTGTCATGGTAAACCTTCATATTAAATTTCGTTTGTCTAGCCTTAGTGATTTAGAAAATGGGTTTTCAGGCGGCCATTTTGGATTAAAGATGGCGACTTTTTTAACATTTTATTATATTGTCGTGACTTACTCGTGAAGGTACACCTTCAAATAAAATTTCATTTCTCTAGATGAAACGGTGTCGAAAATGATTTTTTGGGAGGCCATTTTGCTTCCAAGATGGCAACTTTCTTAAAATTTTTAAATATTTTCTTAAACTAATAGTTAGGATACACCTTTATGCGAAATTTCATATCTCTAGCTCAAACGGTGTCGAAAATGGATTTTTAGGTCCGCCATTTTAGATCCAAGATGGCGTCTTTGGATACATCATGTAACATTTTCGTAACCTACTAGTGATATTGTACCTTCACACCAAATTTCATTTCAGTAGTCCCAGCCATTTAGGCTGTATATTAAATACAACAATGGGTTCGGCGGCCATTTTGGATCCAAGATGGCGACGTATTCAACATTTTGTAATATTTTCTCAACCTAATAGTCAGCATGTACCTTCGTACCAAATTTCGTATCTCTAGCTCAAACGGTGTGGAAAATGGATTTTTAGAGTATGCCATTTTGTGACCAATATGGCGTCTCTGGATACATTTTGTAATATTTTCGGGACCTAATAGTGATGTTGTACCTTCGTGCCAAATTTCATCTTGCTAGCTCCAGCGGTTTAAGCTCTGTATTCTATACAACAATGGGTTTGGCGACCATTTTGTATCCAAGATGGTGACTTTTTGTAAATGTCGGATTTTCCCTTTACCTACTCATGGTCCTACACCTTCATACCAAATTTGGTGTTACTAGCTAAAGTAGTTTGGCCTGTGAATTTATATGGATGAGTCAGTCTGAGTGAGTGTCCATGCTGCTAATATTGTATTATGAATACATATATTTTCAAAATTTCAACCCCCTCTGAAAATTTCTGAACTGCGATGCTAATGCTGAAGTAGAAAGGTGGTTGCACGAGAATTGCCGAAAACAAGCTTGATACGATGACCAACCTCTTTAATAAAATTTAGGCCCTCTGTGCCCAAGTACTACTTGACTCGATTGCTATGGTTACAAAAATGAACTTGTATATATAACATTCAAGTTTCTTTTACATTTAGTGAAAGGAAAAAAAATCTGTCTCCTAGCCAGGATTCGAACAACCGCAACTCTAACAGGTTATTATATTTTCTATTTTTCCGGTCTCTCTGCGTGTAGCCGTGTAGCTGCGTCAGCTCGTAAAAAATGAATGAGAAAGATTCGAAAGGGCAAGAGTATCGACACAAGTGAAGTCCCATAATAATGCTCTTCATCTTTTCCTTGGCACCAGTGTCATACCATCAGGTCTCCTACCATCAGAATGGCTACAACCAGATGGTTCACGCACTGAAGGTACTTCAGCAGAAATAAGAGCTCGAAGAACTATATTATTGACACTGGCGTGACGCATATGCCTATCAGTAGTGCATACATAAGAGAGACCGTGGAGCCCACGTTGATTGACGAACGCCCGACAAGCTGGACAATGGTGAGGCACGCAGACGTCAGCTTCTAAATGTATGGCAACAGCTATACGAAAACTTTCATTGGATAGATGGAGACCAAGAGGATGAGATGGCAGGGCTTGGAACCAATAAATTTATAAAATATTTATTTATTTCTGATTGTTGTTTTAACTTAATATATTTATGGAATCATACATACAGGAACCAATGTATTTATTGCATTGTTATAAACAATAAAATTACTGTTTTTATTAATTAGTTGGCGATATAGTCACTTCTGGTTAGTGAAAATATGCCATCGTTACAGACGGATCCAGCATCTGTTTATGTGCAAAAGATCATTACAATCGGTCAAGCAGTTTTGGCGTGATGTGCGTTCAAACATACTTTCAGTCACTTTTACAATAGAGAGATAGAAGAGGGAAAAGAAATAAGAATATAATATATAAGAGGAAATAAATACTGGATATAATATATAAGAGG